>CANYCX015073880.1:0-23402 GCA_948193385.1 Breynia disticha f. nivosa | reverse complement strand
CAGCTTCCGCGTTTTAAAAGTTAATTGCGTATGATTTACTCTGACTTTATATTGCACCATTTATGTTTTAAAAAGAAAAAAAAATATAGTGCCAAAATCAAATTTGTTAAAAATGGAAATGTTTAAAAATGGGTGTCACAGTAATAGCCAGAATTGCTACTTAGTCAGCACCATGTGTTCTTCGAAACTCTACTACTTAGTAGAATAGAAAGAATTACAACCTGATCCTCTACATGAAATAATCATCCAATTTTTTTACACTCTTTGCATAAACAAATTAACAACTAGGAAATCCGTATTTGTAGGCTCCATTGTTGTAAGAATACAGGCTGTAGGTGTGCTTTTTAGCCAGGGATCTTTTAAACTATTGTATTCAAACCATTCCCAATCTTACGTCTACATCTTTTTCTCACAATTTCACTACCGATCCAAATACTCCTTTAAATTGGGGTAGCTGAATCTCCCAACGAAGACTATATAAAGCTTTGGTCATAGAAATACTTGGCCTTTAAGAAACGAGCCATTAAACAATCTAGATTTTTTACGATTCTCCAACCATGCTTCATTAATAATGTTTTGTTAAAATCTTTTAAACCTCAAAAGTCAAGGCTTTTGACATTTTTACTTTTACATAATCTCTCCCACCTCTTCTGTTTGACACCGCCCCTGCCCTCTCCACCACCCCACCAAAATCCGTCCATAACCTTATGCAGCTCTTCACAAATCGAATTGGGCTATAGATGCAAACTCATAACATATGTTGGCAGCACGCGGGCTAACATCTTAAATAGTATCTCCTTCCCAACTCTTGATAATTACCTCCCTTTCCATAAAACAATTCTGGCACGGAGCTTTTCCTTAATAAAATCAAATATCATATTCCTCTTTCTCCCTCAACATAATTGACATCCTTAGGTACTTACAAGGCTCAATATGTTCAGACATTCTTAATAAATTTTTTATTTTTGAACATGATGTCTCCAATACATTATAGCTAAAAATAATGGAGGATTTTAAGAAACTAACTTCTTGCCCCGGGGCCTCTTTATAGAGCTGCAGTAATGACTGAACTTCTCGACTTTCCTGCAATATAGCTTTGAAGAACAAAAACGCATCATTTGAAAAATCAAATGTGTAATGTTGGGTGCTGCCTCAGTAATCTTACACCCATGATACTCCTCTATACTTGCCTTATGTTTAATCAATGTAATAAGTCCTTTTGCCCCAATATGAATAAATATGGTGAGAGCATATCCCTCTGACAAAAGCACTTTTTGGTATAATAGGGTCGATATTATCATCTCCCACCACTACATTGTACTTGACTATTGTAACACACATCATGATCAAATCAATCCACTTCTTACAAAAATTGAGCAATTCACGTACATTTTCTACATACTTCCATTCCAATTTCCTATACACCTTTGAGATATCAATTATGATTGTTGCCACTCTGTTCCTTCCTCTCATTTTCCCTTTTAGACAATGAACCATCTCGTTTGCTGTAAAAATATTTTAAGTAATTAACCTTCCAGTAACAAAACCCCTCTGCGATTCTTCAATTAATTATGACAGTATAACTCACAAATGATTAGCACGGACTTTCAATAATACCTTGCAAATGACATTACACAAAGCTATAGGACACAATTCCTTCATGTTTGTAGGTCTCTTTTCTTTGAAATCAACACAATAGTAGTATTATTTACCTCATGTTACATTGTTCCTTGATTTAACAAATGAGGACACGAAGGTGTCATTGCAGGGCCAATAATTTTTTAGCATCGTTGATACAACCCTGGGTTAAAACCATCCTCCTTAATGTTTTATCCTTGTGCATAAAGAATATTGCTTGTTTAATTTTCTCCAGTTCAAAAAGTGATGTTAAAATTTCATTATGTTTTTCAATGACCTTCCTTTTATTGTCTAAATTACTTCTTGCATATGCCCTTCTCATGTATGAAAGATTTCTTCAAAATATTTTAACACTAACTCATTCAACCCTGCTCTTTTTTGTACACACTAACCATAATCATTCTAAAGGAAATCAAATGTTTTCTTTTTTTATCTTCTACTGGAAAAGTATGTACCTTGTATTCAAATCTCCCACTTGTAACCAAAACAACTCTATTCTTTGATGTAAAAAATCTTCCTCACATTTTTAAAGCCTTTGTAGTTTTGTCTCTATGACAATTAGATCTTGGAGCTCTCCTTCCTCTTTTTTCCCCTTCAACCTCAGAATCAACTCCTTTTGGTTCCTAACTCTGCTCCTGATTTGATGGGATAATTATTCACCCCACTCATTCAAGGCTACACCACATTGTTTTAATTGTTTTTGAATGGGGAACGGTGCATTAACGTCCCAAGTTCTCTTGATGACTTTAAATCAACCTGGCTCCTATACCCAAGCATTCTCAAACTGAAAATGTTTATCTATTTTTAATGGGACAAACTTTTTCAACTTTAGAAGTATAGGTATATGATCAAACCCCAGTGATGGAATATGGAGTATAGATTGATTGAAAATGTCCATCCATTCTTTATTAGCAAACGCTCGATTTAGTCTTTGTTCAACCCAATTAGTTGTTCCCTACCATTCTCCCATGTAAATTGCAAAGCCAAAAATCCCAAATCAGCCATGTTACAGTCTAAGATAGCTTTATAAAATTCCTCAAGTAAGTGTTTAGGATGCGGATGACATCCACGCTTCTCATTTGGACACAACAAGTCATTAAAGTCTCCAAGTATGCACTAAGGTAAATCTAACTTTGAAGCAAGTTCCCTTATAAGGTTCCACTACTAATCATGATTGGGCCTATTAACATGCCCACAAAATCCTATCATTTGATATGTTCTTTCACATTCTAAAGCAACCTTACTATCGATGAACTGTTGCCCTTGGTCCAATATGCAAATTGAGCCTTCCATTTTCCACAAAAGGGCCAGACCTGCAATATGACCAACACGATCCAAAGATAAAAATCCCGAATAACCCAAAGTATCTTTTAATTTATTGATTGGGCTAAACCCATAAATAGCCCTTTGAACTTAGACTCATTAGCCCTCTAGCCCCCTCAAGTGATTTTGTATCCTCTCTACTCCTTTAACTTCTAAAATTATTGCATTTAAATACAACAATTAACACCATTATTTTTTTGTTAGTTTGGTGAAAATAACATATTTTGTAACCTTTCAACCCATAAACTTATAAATACATAATATTTAACCAAAAATCATGACATCATGATAAATTAATAATATTATCCAAAGTATTAACAATGATAAATTTGAGCTAGATTCTATAAAACTACAAATTGAAATATTTTAGACATATTTTAAATCATAACACCATCTAGTGGAACATGATTCGATTTGAGTCAATTTTTAATTGAACTGTTAACCGTCCAAATTGATATGTTCAACTAATCATCGGTATGGTGTGAAAAAAATTCAATATTTTTGTTGAAAAATTTATGATGACTTTCGTTGAAAATTTCAGATGCAAATTTGTCAAAAATTTGTGATGAAACTTGTTTAATTTTTTGATAATGGGTCTAAGTTCAGGGGGTCTATTTATGGGTTTAGTTAGGGTTGAGCAGCGGTTTGATTGTGAAACATCCTTTTTTTTCTCTTTTAATTCCCTAATAATAATCTTCATTACTTGTTTAAAACACATATAACCTTGAACTTTTTTCATTTAACATCACTCTATTCGTATTGGTTAACATTCACAAGTAATTATAGGATAAAACAGAATCAAACAGTCCAATTTCAGTAACATGAAAGCTCAGCACGGGCTAGCAGTGCAAGAGCACGACCCGTGTTGACCAGTGTGCTAACTGAGTTCCATATGAGCACGACATCGTGCTGATCAACCCCCTATGGGCACAACCTCGTGTTGATCAATTAATTTCCCAGATCATTCAACACGCCCATCGTGTTAGCTAGGCAAGGCCCGTGTTGAATATCTGCAACTTAATATCAACCTGTAATCAACCTGTTTTCATCCTAAAATACTTATACTATTATCAACATCATATCATATACTCATTTCACACATCAATAGTATTATAATCAAACATATATCAATCATATGTCAACTAAAACATATCATCCAGATAGCAACTAACTCTATGTATAACATCATACTAGAATATATTATACATATCAATATATAACACAACATATGATCATGCAAAATGAAACTAATCAACTCCTAATGGCATCGGCAGAAGAGAGAAGTGGATCGGGTAGCAGCTGTCCAACCTTATCACTAGCAACTAAAGACGTTAACACAGATGCCTATCATTGTCAATGCATGTACCTGAAACAAGCATCGCAGTTGCGTGAGTTGCGGGATCAGTGAGTAATCTTTAATTCATTTAACCAAGTATAAACATTCATTCGTATAATCAGATAACATACATATATTCATCAATTCGTATAAGTTGATATAATCTTTATCTTTATTCTCTCCTTTTCACTGTTAACTCATTTTTGTTTTGAATCACATAACCATTGGTTGTACATTCTCGTTCATAAAAAATTCCTAACTCTTGTCTCCCTATTAGTTTTTGAAAACATTTTTCCACCTCCTTTTCATGTGGACCTAACTTTCGTCTCCTTACTCCCGTCTTCAAACGATCGATCATTTATCACCTTTCCATCACCTTTCCATATCACATTTCCATCACCTTTCCATATCACATATCACAAATCATATCATATCTCATATCGTATGAAAAAACCATAAACACGTTCACGTACCTTTTTCGCATACCTTTTTCATTTTGCGTACCTGATTTCCTTTGAATCGTAAATATGATTCCATATACATTTCACATTTCGCATAAAGATCATCATGTAATCATTTAGTACGCACATGTTTATATCATTTTCATTTCCTTTTTCGTATCAAACATAATTCGCACATATCTGACATCAGATATAAATATTCATGTACGTTTCATCATTCATATTCACATTTTGATCACAGTATATATATATAACCATTCATTTTAATTTAACCAGATAGTGAGATTTACTCACCTCTAACTAAGATACTCAGACTAGTATGGGCCTGAACTCTGTCTCAATCTAACATGTCATCCTAAACAACCATTTACACAAATTCTTATCACAATCAATTCTAAAACTCAATCATATGTATGCCTTAACTTAATCCTAACCATTTTTAACTTTAACTCTTTATAAATTCATACTTAAGTTAAGATTTACAAAAGATTACCATTGCGGTTTTGCAGTATCGACTTAGGAATCAATATTCTGCTTACTCTTAGAGTTTGATTCGTAAAATTTACAAATAATCTCCACCTAATTCTCTCCTTTCTATCACACTCTCACTCTCATCTCTCTCACTTGCTCTCTCTCTCTCATGTTTTCTATTCTGTTTTGAGCAAATGAGGGTTCTGTTTGAGTAAAAATTGATTATGTTCAAAGGCAAAATCGTGTCATCTCAGCACGACCCATGTTGTTGTCCACGTGCCAGCTCATGCTTTGAGTTCCAACCTTCTTGCATGATTTACACCTCAGTATGACCCACTCACTATCTAGCACGACTCGTGCTATCAGCACGCCCATCGTGCCATTCGAAATTGCACTCATGTTGTCTTCCAGAAAATATGGTCGTGCTCTTACTTAAAATGGTTGTGCTCTTCATTCTCAAATGAGCACGGGATCGTGTTTTCAGCACGCTTGTTGTGCTGCACACTAAAATTTAACATTTTCCTGCAGTTTTCTGCCTAACTTCTTTTCTGTTTACTGCAGTATTGTCTTTTCTAACTTTTTCTAACTGTTTAACACTTCTTAATGCACATTATGTTTATTTTAACTTAATTTCATTAGTTATTCACTAATTATGGGGATTTAGGATGCGAATGTCACAGATTGGTCAGGTGATTTTCAGACCAAACCGACCATGGCGTGTTGAAAAAAATCACAAAAAAACCAAACTAATCATTTTTTGCAAACCAAACCAAACCAGACCACTCCTAGCAATTTGAATTGGTCAATTTGACGGGTTAAAAGGAGGTGCAAATTTCAATTCAATTCTCTCAAACTGTCCTATTTTTTAGTTTAATAATATTACTTTTTTTACTTATGGTATTTCTGCCTTTTAGTATACTAAAATTATAATTTTTGATATATCATTATAAAAATTAAATTTTTAATAAAAAACTCAAAGTTTAAACTTAATAAACATTATTAACCTACAATATAATGTTATTAATATAGAATTTATATAATGGTCGGTTCGATTTGGGTTCGGGTTGAGAATCCACAACCCAAAACCAAACCGAACCATGGCGGGTTAGAAAAAATCCAAACTGTGACCAAATCAAACAATTAACAAATTAATAAAAGCAATTTGGTTTGGGGTTGGTTTCGATTTGGAGTGGTCGGTTTTGTAGCGCCCCAGAAATTTGTCCAATTTCTAATCGAAATAAAGAGTGATAAAAAATGGTTAATTCATGTTAATTGACGTTAGAAAATGTCTAAAATTAGGTGGGATAATGTTTATTATAAATGGAAAGTATGCACGTATAAGAGATATAGATGTCGGGAAGTTGAAAAGTGAAAAACGGGCAATGTGGCTAGGAATGGCATGGGAAGCCGTTTCCCATGGCCGTTCTAGGCCAATTGGCAGCCTAACATTATGGAACGGCCAGAGGCCATTTCCCAAGGCCGTTCTGGATGTCAGAACATATTAAAAACACGTGTTTTCAGTGAAGAGGAGAGAGAAAGTCAGATGTTTTACCCCTAAACACTTCCCACTCGATTCTCCTTCAACCCTAGCCCGAAAATCACTCTCCCAACCCTTCTCAAACATCAAAACCTTGCTCCCAACAAGTAAAGACTCGTACATTTCCTCCGAAAACATCAACCGCACGAGCTCTAGGGTTTTGAACCGGTTTTCAACGAGGTAAGTTCCGATTTTTAAGGAAAATGTATGCATTTTGAGTGAGTCTCTATGGGGTTTTGTTGGGTGTGTCGTGTTAATCAAAATGGTATGTGTAGCTGGCTTGCATTGTGAGATTTGAGAGCGATTTGGAGTTTTAGGGTTTAGTCAGTTGGGGGTTTTTATGAAAATAAGAGTGAGAGTAGGAAATTGAGGTTGATTTTGTGTACAACAGACATAATGCGATTGAATGTATGTGTAGGCAATGATATTCAGAACCCGAATTGGGAATCGGGCGACGAAGCGATTCTTGGAACCCGAGGTTAGTGCATTTGACACTTACTTTAATGTGATTTGTTCGTGAATGGTTGATTATAAGTCAACTTATATGTCTAAAGAATTGTTTTAAGAACCATTGATCGAGGGTTGATTTTGTGTTGGCCTATAATGAATTTTTGAGATTGTTAGACATAGAAGAATGAATTGTTAAAGTGTGATTTATGTGGTTTTGTTCTTATGAACAAATGGTTGACACTATGTGGATTTTATATGGTTTGAATAATACGAACATGGTTGAATTGAGTGTTTATAAATGGAATGTATCAAGTTTGCTCTTATAAATATATTGAATTAAGGTTGAAAGATGTTGTTCAAATGTTTGAGTATGTAGATGCTAGTGTGTACTTATGGTTGAAATACGTAATGTGGACATGAATGAATACGAATGATTGTTTGAAATGTGTAGGAATGTGAAGCAATCGAATTTGGCTTGTTTATAAGGAAATTATAGGTGTGTGGTTTGGGAAAAAGAATGGTCTAAATGGGTGTTTGAATTGTTGTTGTGTTAAAGTGTTGAATGTTATTTTTAGCAGACCTGCAGGTGCGAACGGCCAAGTGAAACGGTCAAGCTGGCCGTTTCCCATGGTCGTTCCTTTTATGTTTGCGGACAGGGAGTGCAAACGGCCAAGGTGAACGATCAACCTGGCCGTTCCACTTGGCCATTTCCCCCTGTTCAGTTGGCTTAAATTGGATATGTTAAGAGGTGTTAATTAATACGATTTGGTCTAATGATTCAAATGCGTAAAGAATTGTTTGTTATAATGTAAGTACTTTTGCCACTTACTTTGATGTGTTTTACTTATGAATGATTGTTTAATACATACATATCTATTCCTTGGTGTAAATTGGAATGAGATTGTGTTGGATGAATGTATGTGTGTATGTTATGTGTAGGATTGCTTACTAATGAGATAAGATGGTTGCAAATTGATTGTTTGAGTGTTGTTGGCCTGATTGGAATGTGTTATAATTCCATAAAATGCATAATGTAAGGTGTGGAATGTTTGATATATGAGGTGATACTTGATTTACACCATGATTCATGTTTTATGCTCATTATGGATTTATATGGCTAAAGGCCTGGGAAATGGATTTGCATTTCATTCATTTCATGTCATGTGGCAACATATGAGCATTTTTATGTGAGACGTTGTATGAGGGCGTAATGGCCATATATGACATTCATATGAGGGCGTAATGGTTGTATGTGATATTCTTATGAGGGCGTAATGGCCGTTTGTGACAATTGTATAAGGGCGTAATGGCCGAATGTGCAAAGGGATCGAGTGGAGTCTCTCCCTTGTGAAATTTAAGGCTCTGGAGCAGTGCATTGTGTGTGTTGCATAACCATATACATGAGTTTTGCATTCATACATTTAATTATGAAATAAATGTGGATGGTATGTCGGTTGAATATAAATGTATGAAAGAATGAACCTATGAGACTTTGAGTATATGTTTTTGGAATGCTTGAATGTGATATGGTTAAACTTGTGTGAATGACTTAGAAAATGTATGCTTGTAAGTGTATATGGTTGTAAATAAATAAAAGATGGCATGGTTGTGATGTTCGTCAAGGATGGTGGAACTATGTGAATGGATGTTGTAAGATGCTCGGTTTGTTGTTTGCATGTGATAGGTTAACCGTTTGATTTGTGAGGATGTTGAAGTAGATAAAATTGAGTGATGGAATGCCATGTAATGTGCGGATTGCATATGAATTGAGTGTATGAACAAATGGAGAAAAAGATAAATGTGTTAAATGTGAATTCTGCTGGACTTCGATCTCACAGGTGCGAACGGCCAGGGAACGGCTAGCTTGGCCCTTTCCCATGGTCGTTCCTTAAGGAAAGGTTGTCTGGCAGGGCCAAACGACTAGGTGAAGTGGCCAGGAGACTGTTCCCCTTGGCCGTTTCCTCTGTCTGACTTCTAAAAATGGATTAAGTAAGAGGTGTTGGAGTTGAATGTTTTGTGTATTGTGTATTAGCCTTAATATACTTAGTTGTACATGGCTACGGTGAGCCATTAGGGAGGATAGGTCGGGAAGGCCGAGGACTCCCCTGCACCCCAGCTTTGATAACACTAGGGGGTCACTTACAGAGTATACTTTGTATACTCACCCGTGTTTGCTGTTGATTTGTGTGCAGAGTGGCAGGTACCAGTGACTGGACTACGTAAGCGGCGACGCTAGCGTTGCGATACTGAAGGTCAAGCTCCTAGTGGTTTTGGTTTCGCGTAGGCTTGTGTATCTATACATTCATTAGTATAGGTGGTTTTTATCACTTATCATTCTAAATGTTTTCCACGGCTTTCGCATTTCAAACTATAGTTAATGTATGACATTCATTAATGTATTTGGAAAACTAACTATCTTGTTTTCTCTCTCGCATGATTTATGCTTTAAAAAGAAAAAAAATAGAGTGCGAATTTCAAGGTTTATTCAAAAATGAACTTTTTGAAAATTGGCGTCACAGGTTTGGTTTTTTTTGCTCGCCCTAGGTTTAGCCTTATTAATTGATTCAAAAGTACAAATCATTTTGATAAGAAAAATAAAGTCTGGCCTTTTATCTCGGACTAAGTCTATTAATATTCAAATTATTGAAGGGTTGGCCAAACCTCGACAATTCCATCTTGGGCCATCCATTGAGTTGGAAAAACATATTTTCATCATGATATCTCATATCTAGGTAAACATTGAGGATCCTGTCCGTTGGGTCAATGAAAACCACATTTAAATCCTCCCCTCCTTCCTTGTTGATCCCTTCATTATTTACAGATACTTTCCACTGATTAAATGAAACATTTTCCTTACATGGCCTAAAAATATCTCCTTTTTTTGCCTCCATGATCTTGCATTATGCCACAAGCCATGCTACTAATATCTTTCTTTCCAAACGTGTGATCTTCAACCATAGCACCAGCCTCGTCTACTGTTCCTGCACCACGTGAATTCTCATTCATCATCATCAATGGAGATGTGAGCAGCCATCGAGAACCCATATCCAATAGTTGATTCTTACGAGAAGGAGCCATAAGTTCTAGACCAAATCTTCTTTCTATTACTCCTGAATTTGTCTCAAATTACTTCTTACAAAATCTATCACCATACCTAATAATATCGTAAACGAAGCAGAACATTGACAAGCGTTCATATTTGATGATAACCTCCACCCATTGTCCACCTGTTGTTCTCACCCTGAGAGATTTTTTAAGTACTTTACAAACATCTAAGCGCACTCTAATTCTCATATGAATCCTTCATATGCCAGAAAAGTTATTAGGATTCACCTCAATGAATTCACCTAACTTCTGACCAAAGCCTTTAGTCACGATTTTGACATAAAACCTATAGGCAGGTTGTGTATTTGAACTCAGAGATTGACATGTTTCACACTTTCAAAAAACAAAACATAGTTCTCATAAGTCCATGGACCACCTGCCATTATTCTTCAAATATCTGCCTCATGGCCAAACTGAAACACAAACAATTGCAGAGCCACTTCTTCAATGTACACACCTTTCGCAGGTCTCCAGTTCATAGCCATTATTTGGCTCATCTAATGCTTTCGTAGAAACCTATCTATTAAGAACTTGACAACAATTGCCCATCAAAGGTCCAATGGCAAACTGTCGATGTCCTTCTGGCTAATCGTGATTTCTTCAACATCGGATCCATCGCCTGCAATCTAAAATTCCATCACCCGAATGGTTACGTTATCAACCTCTATAGTATTCTTGCTCTTTTGGTATGAAATAAAGAGTACCTAAGTGATAATGACTCAAACATATAAATGTTAGAGAATGTTTAGAGAGAATATATTATTTAATTGATTGAGAAGGTAGGTTTTGATAGGACAGTAAAGACAATGGTAGAAAAAGACATAGGAACTTTTAAATAGATAGAGAGGAGAAAACACTCAACATGAAGACAAAGACTTTTATAAACATTTTTTTACAATAAGATCTTCTATTTAATTGTGATACTAGTAAATATACCCGCGGATTTCTGCGGTGGAAATTTAGTGTTATAAGTATGTAAAAAATAAAGAAAAAATTTGTTAAAGCAACATTTTATTTATAACTTATTATATTATAATAACATTAAACATATTATATAATTACAATATTTACAAAATTATATAATACGATTTATAGTGTTATTATACATTGGTATAAATGAACTGACTAAAATATACTACATCTTCAACTTGGCCAATGCAATTCGTGATATCTCTAATTACACCTTTTTTGTGCAAAATGAAGGAAGAACAGTCAAGTTTGTGACTTTGAGAATCACAAAGACATATATTGTCCAAGGCATTCATGACATTTATTATTTTGTGCAATGAAGACAATGTCGCCATCTCTTCTGTAGAGTAAGTTTTTGTTTAGTTACTAATATTGTCAATTTTGGGATTGACAATTATTAGTATTATTATTTATAAAACCAAAACCGGTCTTTAGAAAACCAACATCGCTCATTAACAAAAAATGAGCAATTATTATTATTATTAGCAAAATTGATAATAACGGAATCCAGTTTCATAGGAAACTGAAAATCGAATCCGGCTTAATTAAGAAACACAAAAATATACAATACGATTTTTAGTGTTATTACATTGTTTGCACGGGTAAAATCAACAAAATATAACATAGAACATGATCAGAAACATTAATAGTTTATTTTGTAAATTAGAAAAAAAAAAAAGAAAATGTTGTCTACCTTAAGAGTTGTTGCTGTAATTTGTTAATATTTACTCATTGTCATGTATAGTCAACTATGTAATAATTATTTTGATAAACATGCCTGAATTTGAGCATTACTATTGTGGCAACACACGATGCAGATGGAGAAATTGCAGCTGAGTGTAAATAGTAACTCATAGTGTTATCGATGGTATTCTAATACATAATTTATACATTAAAATAAATTTTATACATAGTAGTTTATTATGAATCTTCCTTTTCCTTTCCTAACCTAGAAAAAAACAATACCATTAGTTTATTATAAATTAGTTTTTGTCAATACATATGAATGTAATTGAGTTAGAATTACCCTTGTCGTTTTCTTTGTCGTTGTGCATCATCAAAACTTTGTCGTTTATCTGTAGTTTCGATTGACGATGATGATTTCACCTCCTTTTCATTGCTTTTGAGAGTGTACTGATTTCTTGAGAATTTGTAGGTGTGACTTCTTGTAAAATGGAGTCATGAAATATTTTGATCACTTTAAAACAAATTTTGTTTGGGTCACGTTGGTTTAAATTGACAGCAACCTAGAAATTTTCGGCATTCCAATAATTCTGCTCACCATTGCAGGCAAAGTATTTCTTGCTTTTTGCGTTGCTTTTGTCAAAACTTCAACAGGAATTTCAATTAATGTTTCTGTCGTCTTCCCAAATAAGAGAAAATTTGCTTCTCCAAAAGAGTCAGTCACTATTATATTTATTTGATACCTGCAATGAATTGTTTGCATATTTTGTTATTTTATAATAGGATGTTGAATTTACACATAAATGAAATGATAAAGAACATAGAGTAATGATAAGTATTATTTACCATGGAATCGAAGGTTGTGAATTTTCGTTGCAATTGTCACACCAATATTTATCATGTATGATCGAATGCTTCTTTTACATTTTTTGCAAGCTCTATACCACTATCCATTTGTTGTGTCAATATTTTTTATTGAAGCTTCACATGTATAGTTTTCTCTCTGCAATGTTTGCTATAAAATATCAATAAATGTCAAAAATGATAAAATATTTTTTTCAAAGAAAATATGTACCTTGTTTTCATTTGGATCTAACTATAGTAATTCAACAATTGTTTTTCTATTTAGTTGTGCTTGCTGAAGTGGAGATAATACATTTTCTTTTGAGTTGTCAAGAAAAGATATTTCGAATGAATAACATTGCATTCTGTTGTAAAAATAATAAAGTTAATAATCAATAGTTTATTAGTGTTAAGAATTCAACAGTAACAATCAAAATGAGTAATTGTGTTGTTAAACAATTGAAAAGTGGACTTACTTGTTTTTGAATTCATCAACAGTTGTTTTGTTCATATTCAAATAAATTTTTGTTGCTCCAGTACTGTTGAGGTTATATTCTCCTAATTTATAAAGAACAAAAAAACTTACGTAAATATAAATGTATTATAAAGTTTAAACAATAAAAAAATTCAGAAAGATGTTTAAAAGTTACCTTGATACATTTTCATTGTCATGCCGGTTAAAATAATGATAATCGGTTTTTCACCATGTAAACTTAAAATAACATTTTCATCAAATTGTTTCGCAATTTGTTCCCAAAAAGTAACATTGAGTGTGTCATAACTGTTTGAGATATGATAAGACATAATAATAAATATAACTTTTAAATAACATCAACTGAACAGAAATTGATTCGATTAAAGCTAATCATTAAAATGTTACATTTCATTGCGTATTTGTAAGTCTTTTTTTATTGTTGATTTTTGTCTGACAAATGTATTTGTTGATGAACTAACAGCTGTCACTTCACCAGTTGTTTCTGTTATTGAAAAAAGAGTGCAGATTAGTTATTATACTCCTTTTGTTTTTTTCATAATTTTGCAAAATATAATAATTGCATGCCTATCAGTAAAATATCGTTGCGAAATCTTCTTCCTGCATCATTGAAGGTTATCACACAGAATTTCTCAATTGGAATTTCAAGATTTGGGTCGATAAGATTTCTAATAACAGTTCCACGTTGAAATTTCATCATATATTCTTTATCTACAACTCGATGACTTCTTTTGTTAGGTCCAACAGAAAAACTAGAAATATGGTAAATTTCTCCTTCGATCAGTAGATTTCTAAAGTAATCTGCATCTTCTCTCTTTGTTGTCATTCTTTAAATAAGATAAAAGTTTAAATTTTAAAACGTAAAAATATAGGTTTTTAACGTATGGAATAAATTTGAGTATAATATTACTACCTTTTCGTCAATGAGAAGAAAATCAAGGCTGAAAAGTTCCCATGTGTTGATATTCATCGAATCCCATTTTATAACAATACGAACTTTAATTTTTCGTAACTTTTTTTCATTGTTTAAATCTGCTAATACATTATACTCTATTGTGAACCTATGAATATGTAAAGAAAATTGAGAAAAGTTGAGTGTTTATGATATCGTTAAATATTTCTTTGTATACAATATTGCGAGTATATTTTTTAAAATATTCATTTTCATCTTCTATTAGTATTTTTAAACCTTGTTGAGATGTAACTCGAGATAAAGCAACATATAATTGACCATGTGTAGAAATAGGTTTTGGTAAATAAATGCCGACTTTTTGGAGTGTCTAACCTTGACTCTTATTGATTGTCATTGCATAACAAACTCTAACAGGAAATTGACGTCTTTTTAATAAAAATATAATTTTCCTTCTTTGCAGATAATGTGATTCTTGGTATATAAACTTTTGTTCCAGCATAAGTTCTTGTCATTATTATACCGCCTAATATTCTATTTCCTAACTCTGTGATGAATAATCGAGTACCATTACATAAACCGATATTTTGATTTAGGTTTCTAAGAATCATGACTGGAATATGTACTTTTAATTTTAAATCATTCGTTGAAAAATTGTTATATTTTAAAGTATTAAGAAATTTTGTTGGATATAACAATTCAAGTTCTTCAATATTTGAAGATGTTTTACAAATTGTGTCATAACTTAAATATATTTTTTTTGTTGTTGGCACTTGATTTAGTAATTTTAAATTTATGTCATCAACAACTTCATTTGTAGGAGTTATAATGGAACTTTCTTGTAAATAGTTAATATTAGAATATGATTGTTTGAACATATCATATGTTGTACTATCAATTCATCAAGATTATTGTTATTTTTTTGTAATAATAAATCATTAAGAATTCTAATCCAATAGGGTTCATATTCTTCCTCATATCTTTTTTGTGATTTAATTTTTCCATCACCTATATCCAACAATATATTTGCAAATTCTTGCATTGTTTGTTTTTCGTAGTAATTTAAATTACTATTTGTTAAACGCATATTTTCTTTGAGGGTAAAAACTTTAAAATATTTCCATAAATATGACTTAGTTAAAGATACATTAATATTTGTCTGAAATCTCCGCCTAATAATATGTTTTTTCCTCCAAAAGGTTGGCAATTTTGATATTCAAAATTTGTTGTTAAAATATCTCGTAATGTTCTATCAAGTGCTTCAAAACAATATTTATTACACATTGGAGCTTCATCCCATATTATTAAAGATGTATATTTTATTAATTCAGCTAATCGTGTTCCCTTTTTAATTCCACATGTAGAATTTTTTTCAACATCAATTGGAATTTTAAATCTTGAATGAGTTGTTCTACCTCCAAGTAATAATAAAGAAGCAACTCCAGATGAAGCTACTGCTAAGACTATTTTTCCATTTATTCGAACTTTTGAAATGATTATTTGATATAAGAATGTTTTGTCAGTTCCTCCATGTCCGTTTAGAAAAAATAATTCACCATTGTTTAAATTAATTGCTTTGATTATAGTATCATGTATATTTTTTTGTTCTACATTCATTTTATTTGCAAGTTGTTCATATTTTGTATTCATTTCATTCAAATCATATGATAATTCTTCTCTCAGTAGTTTATTACCAATATAACCTAATATATCTTTACTTGGCATAAGCAGATTGAAATCTTGCAAGGATGCTCTATTTTTATTAAATATAATTTTTAATCTGCATAAAACGTGATGTTTTAAGTGTTCTTCAGGTAATTTTAAATTTGGCATATCTAAAGAATTTTTGAACTCATATAATATCGTCTGAAATTTTTTCCAATTATCATTAAATATTTTATTAGGATAAGTTGTTTCATTAAATAGAATTATAGTAGAGAAAATATGTCTAAGTTGAGGAGAAGTAGCCCAATGTGAAGCTTCAATAATTGCGTCATTCCATTCTGTCATCTCTTTATAACCTAAAATATTACATGTTTCTTGAAAAGTAGGATATATTACATTATTTATTGTTTTGATATCTTTCAAATTTTTGCACCCTTTTACAATATTTAAAAGCATTCTAAGATAGAATAATTCACCTGCTGATGGGTGAAAAAAAAAAATTCTTTCTATTAATTTTTCTTGTTTTCTTCTAGTCCAAACTTTGTTTTTTTCATTCCACACCCATTTTGTTGGAAATTCCACATATGTCAATTCTCTAGCATCTTCATATACTTCATTGGTATTCATCCATTCAGTAAACATTATTTTTTTGATGTCTGGTGTATGTAAAATTTGGTCTACATTCTTATTTTTATGATAGGAAATATTATTTTGATTTTCAAAGTGAACAATTAAACGTTCTACAGATGGATCTTTAAAGGTAATGTGAAATTCAAATATTCTCCATATTGCTTCATGTGTTGATATATATCTACAATCTATGTATTGTTTTCTTTCATCGTAAATTGTATTTTCAGAATTTTTATTTTGTTGCCTTCCAATAATCATGCCTGATATTCTATCTGGTCCTTTACTTATGTATTTAAATAAATATTTTATAAACATTGATTTAAAACAAAACTCAACATTAATATGAGCTTGATATTTAATGGTTAAATCTCTATTATAAGGTACAACATATGCATTATCAAGTTTGAAATGATTTTTTATTATATAGTTACTATTTTTTTTACGTTTATAAAGAACGAAACCATTCTCGTCAAATTTTGTTTCTTCTGTATAAGGTTTTGGAAATTTTTTTGAACATTTGTTGTTAATCATACATGGAGAAGTTTCACATGGTCCATGAATATTAAATTGTGTTATGGCTTCATAGCCTATAGGATCAATATTTTTGTCAGGTATTTGTGCTGATATTATCTTATCAATGTCTGTTGAATCATTTATTCTGTTTATTTCATTCAACCAAACTAAAATATGTACATGTGGTAATCCTCGTTTTTGAAATTCTACAGTATAAACCAATGCATTCACTTTTCCAAATATATTATTTTTTAATATATCTTGAATTGATAAATATAATTTTATATTGAAAATTCTACTTACTATGTCAAAGCGATATGTCAGAGCGATCTTCGTTTTTTGATCGTTGATGTATTGTACCATATAAGATATTTCTGGTCATTGAGGATTGCAAGTGAATGTTACAAATAGATCTAATTGACCATAAAATTTGCAAATTGTCATAGTATCATGATAATTTTGTATCATATATCTTGGATTGTCAGTATAGCTTGAAGGTAACATTATAAATTTTTCGATATTTTGTCCACTTGTTCCACCTCTCACAAATGCTGATTCAATTTTATAGTAATTTTCAGACCTTAAGTCATTTTGATGTTTTCGTATGTAGTCTAATCTTTGCTCTTCAATTGAAACAAAAGCATCAACAATATATTGCTGTAATAATCTACAGCCTCTTAAAAGAGTTTTTCCTTCTTTGATTCTTTGTTGAATTCTGAAAGCATAATATTGTTTCATAGTTATGAAAGAGTTAGAATTATTATGATTTGTTTTAGTATTATTAAAAAGAATATCAATAGTATATCCCGTTTCACCATAAGGAAATAAAATTGGATATTGTATGGACATAAAACATGGATGTAAATAAGATATTCTTCTTAAACCATTTGTTTTATGTGCAATAATTATATCTCTTTTTTCATTATAATTTTCTGAGTCACCAACAATAAGTCCTGCTATTTCATTAGATGTAGGAAAGTTATATCGTAAATCAGTTTCTTTGTATTTTCCATATATTTGTAATTTTGCTTCATAATAATCTTCAGTTTTAAACCTTTCTTTTACCGTACGAAAACTTTTTGTAAGTTCATTAGTTTCATCAAATAAATGTATTAATTTATATACAATTTTATTATCAAGTTCATCTTGTTCATTTTCTTTTAATAGAGAATTTAATCTATTATTGATTTCATGTTCAGTGTCATAAATATATAATTGAGCAAATTTGAGATCATTATTAGATTCTGGTAACAAAAAACCAATTAAATGATAATTCTGTCCGCATAACTTATAAACATATGGAGCTGTTCCATTATTTATTTTATCATCAAGTGTGTCTCTCATAGAAGTGAAAGAAAACATTGAATTATAAATTCTTATGTTTTGTTTAAATTTTTTGTTAAGATATTTATTGTCATAATCATAATATAAATTTTCTAAACATTGGAGTGTTTTTTTAATAATGGTAAAACTACTTTTCCATATTTACAACATAACGAATATTTAGGTTTTGTTGTGTATTGTGTTTTTCCCGCTCTTTCTTCAAACCAAAAAATAGCTCCACAAATTCACATTGGTGAGTTGGAGGTCCCAAATTTAAAGGTGAATACTCATCACCTGTTTGCAATTGATGATCAAATAGATATATTAGATACAATTTTTTTAAAAACAATTATCTTGATTTTATTTTAAATAAATTTATTTCCATATTCATAATGCATTAAGATTTTTTTATGATATTATGAGATTTATTATTATTATTATTTTACAATATTTAAGTAGAATGTGTTAAAAGTTTAAAAATTGAATAATATTGTTCTATGTTTCTTTTGTTTGAAAATAAAATTTATTCAAACACTAATTATAAATTTTTTTAATGTAAAGTAATAACAATTAAATAAGCTTAGTTTAAGTATATTAGTATTGAATTGTTTTTGTTTCAATGTTACAAATTAATTATTTAATGAGTTTCATTTGAAAATTAAAATGTAAATATTAATAGTGGTTAAAGTTTTACACAGTACATTCATTTTTTATAGGTAAATTTATATAGGCATTAGTTCTTAATAAAAAATAATTTTTTATGTATATATTTACAAATGTATTGTATTAGATAAAAAATTTAAGAATTATTTAATAATTGTTTAATTTTTTTATTTAATTTAAAACACAACCCAGTTTTAAAAATAATATTTTCCTAGACATAAATTTACAATTCTATTAATTACAACACAGAAAATAAGTTTTTTACTATACCAAATTATATTAACTTAGTTAAACCTACACAACCCAATACTACTCTTTTTTTAATAGTCGTATACACACAACTCTCACAATGCCTCTTTTTATTAATTTTTTTATTTTATTTCTAACCCTAGACACACACTTCTTGCTTTTCCTTTATTTCATTTTTCTATCGACAAACAGCCACACCTCACTTCACTTTGTTTTAATCAATCTTCACAAACACCACTTCCCTTTTCTCTTCTTATTACACGCAAACCTGAAATCTCCCTTCTCACTTTCTCTGTCAAAATGTGACTAGATTTACCTCTTTCTTTTCTTCTTTTTTAAATAGTGAACTCATTTCCTAATTGTCCCCTCTTTGCTAAAATCATGAAGAAAAAGCAAGTAAAGGTTATACTTTATTATTGGAGTTAAAATCTGGAAGTGGAGGTTATAAGTTTAATTTTGTTTTGTTCTTTCGTTTTTGCTTCTTGTTTCTTAATTTAAATAATGTTTTTCTTATGTTTTTTAGATCTTGCAATGGCAATTCATTCATGCAAAGAGGAGAACAGGTCTACCCTTACTGTTACTGATTTTTGATTTTGTGTGTGTTGTTCATTTTTGTGTTATTATCGATTGATTTTTTTTTCTGTGGAGTGTATATTTTCTGTTTTAGTTTAGTTATTGTTGTGTTTGTGGTTGGAGTCCATTATGTGCAACTTGATACTCTTTTTATAGGATTGTTTGCTAGTTGCAGGATGAAAATTGCAGGTAAGCGCGAGGTTGTAGTGATTCTAACGGAGACCGTGAGCATAGGTTGGAGGCAAAGTTAGTATGAGGAGTGAAAGTGATGTTCTCTTCTTGGCAGCTGCAAACTACCAATTAGTATGGTAGGAATTCTAAACTTATTTTTATTTGTGTTAGTGATTTGTATCCTAAATGTTATTCAAGTAATCAACAACAAATAACTTATGTTGAAGAAAATGTTAGTGCACAATAAAGTATTTAATTTAATATCTTAATATAAATTAAAGATAATAGTTACTTGAAGCTGTCTGAATAGTTGTTATGAATTTGTCCTTAGAATTGTCCACAAAGCTGAAATGTCATAAAGTCATAATGAAATTCATTTTGCATGTCATAAGAAAACTTTGAAATTACTGTAATTGTATAACTAACAACAAATGACATATGTTAAAGTATTTTTTATACAAATTTTATGAAAAATTTGTACATATTGAATTTTTTTTTCTTTTTCTGTTTTTCTATTTTGGATATCATGAACATGATACTATCTTAAGAAATTTTAAATTTAGTGTTAATAAGTATAGATGTCATTTGAAAATATCACATTTCCTTTGATACAACTTCGTAGATAAGAGTTACATGGTTTCTTCATTAGTTTATATACATCATACAAAAACATAATTCTAGATTGTTATCATTTTCCTAGCACCCTACAAGGTAAGGAAATGATTACATTCAAAAAGTTGAGTTTAAGTCTAACAAAACACCAAAAGAAAATCACATAATCTTTCTTCATTTTGTCTGATGTCAGAGGATGTTATGAGATATTTAAAAGCTTCATTTCAAAGGGCTTCAACTTTGATTTTGAGATATTTAAAAGCTTCATTTTAAGGGGCTTCAACTTTGATTTTGACACGTTTGAAAGAACTTGCACCATCTTTGTTCTCCACAATTAAGTTGTTGTACTCATTTGATTTCAAATAATCAAGCTCATTCATCATGTCTTGGCATTGACTTTGCAGCATATCACATTGTCATTCTATTTGCAGTAGTTCATTAACCATCATAAGCTTTTCCGCATGTTCAGCTTCATATTTTGCTTTCATTTTCATATATTTGTCATTATTCAAGTCAATGATTTCCATCGCATATAACATGACAAATTTTAAAGCTTTGTGTGCCGCTTCTTGTTTTGCTGAATCTACATCTTCTGAACTTTCTCCTTCAAATTTGATAGAACATAGCTCTTCATTGTCTTCCTCCTTAAAGTTTAGGTTGAGAATAGCCTTATAGGGAATACTAAAGGGACTTTTCTCAAAATCAGGTATAGGTAAATTTATGTGATCATCACAAAGTTGACTGAGAACATTAACATAATTCATTTTTAATGGAGGAGCCATTTGTTGACATTTGCATAAAAAACCATTGTTATTTCACAATATTAATTTATGGTAAACTTTTTATTATGATAAATATTTAAAAAGAAAGAAAACAAACATGAATACTCATATTTTTTTCCTTCAATTAAATTTCTATGAGATACTACTATTTATTGGTCATTTATAATGATACTTCAATATTGTTATATTGTTATGTTTGGCTTCTGCCCAAAAACAAAACTTTCTTAGACTTTCTTAGTATAGTTTAGCTTTTTTTAAGGTTTGTCAAGTAAGTTATCTATTATCAAGAAAAGTTAGTTGTAGGCACAGTGCTGCACCAAGATGTTAGTGCACAGAAAAATTAGAGCAGGTTTGATGATATCATGTACTTTAATTAAATTAGACTCTTGAAACTATAAAAAGAAAAAACTTATAATCCAATTTCTGCTTTGGTGTTTCTTATTTTGTCATTTCAGTAACTTTCTTTTCAGCTTTCAATTGCATAGACAGGTTGTTTTCAGATTGTTCTATGTCCTAAAACATTTCTTATATTTATATGCAATTAATTTTACAAATATATCTTGTTGTAGGGGCATGATTTCCAAAATGACCTTGCTAAAATGCTTGAAGATCTTAAACCACGATTTATGATTCCTAAGTAATGCATTAGCATGCAAAGTTTAACTTTTCTTTTGTGTGATATTTTCATGAGTAACAGGTGATTTGGTGTGTATTATTAAACTAAGATGACACACTAATTTGGTTATTAAACAACAAAACATTTCTTTATTGATTTTGGTTTATTTCTTAGAAAACTTGAAATAAAAATCAAAATATACCAAAGTTAAATATTAAAAAACTATAGAGAGAAACTGAACTTATATACTTCAATGTGGTTCCGTTTACTTGTCATTTTTATTAGGAATATCGAAAATTTGAAAGAAATAGCACATGTGCTAGACAGTTTAGTGATGATCTAGATGAAAATGAGGATTTAGTCATTATTGAATTATTTTTGTGTTTACTGTTTTGCTTTCAATATAAAGAATACTTGGAAACCACACTTAAAGGAAAAACTTAGAAAACAGATTCTCTTGGTTTTGCGTTCATTAAAATGTTTTATTGTCTAAATTTCTAAATTATGAGTAAGCTAAGCAGGTTTTCCTTCATTCCAAAGGAATTTTTAGCTGGAAACAATTTTCTTGACATGAATGTTTTATTTTTCTTATATTATCATATCATATTTATGCTTCTAGTAGGCATCAAGTATTTAAAATTTGTCGTAGTTTAACTTATTTGCAACCATACAATGAAAATAAAAATTTCAAAGCCATCAAAATCTACTCTATGTTATTAATTTTTGCTGTCATGTGAAGCATAGAGAGTGACATGTTGGCTTTCCAAAGTTTTATGTTTAATAACAGAACACAATCTTTCGTAGCAAAAAATAAAAAAATTTATCAAGGCTCTGATTCAATAATGGAGAGCCTATTTTCATCCAATTTTTGAGGAGAAATTGGAACCACTTGATCAATTGAACTCTTTGAGATCTTTATTTTTTTATTGTATTAACTCTTGTGAATAGGATACTAAATACTTTGTGATGATATTGACAGGGTGATATATGAAGTGCAGCAGCATATCAACACATATTGAGGAAATAAAGCAAACTAAAAAATTAATTGTAAAGTAATTAAACCTTTTTTAGTGCTTCTTGTAATATCTTCCCTGCAAATTTCTATGTCAACAGAAAACAAAACAACAAAAATTTTAGAATACAGTACTGTAGCATTTAATATAACAGAATAAAAAACATAGAAACAATTAAACCTTTTTTTGAGTGATTGTTATAATATTTTTTAGGTTAAATGTCAGCTTATATTGTAACGCCCTCCATTTTACGTCATTTTTATATTTTAATTGAAAAATTAAGTAAAATGACGTGGGAAATTTTTCGCGAATAAAATAAATATTAATTGGTGGAGGAGTGTAGAAAGATGTGGGATTTTAAAATCGGATAAA
>CANYCX015071747.1:0-11417 GCA_948193385.1 Breynia disticha f. nivosa | reverse complement strand
GTTCCGGGCCGGTTTTTGAACCGTCGGTTCTGGTCCGGTTCAACCTGTTTCGGTTCGGAACTGACGGTTCGAGTTTGATTTTCTATCCAAAACTAATCGAACCGCCGGTTCCGAACCGGCGGTTCACGGTTCCATGAACCTTGGAACCGGAACCGGACATGGTCGGGCCGATTTCGGTCCGAACCGCCGGTTCCGGTTCCAAATTTCCACCTCTAGTCATACAGACTTTGATCTGTTGGCTTGTCAGGTCTCTTTGAATATCTCTGCCCTTTGTTCGTAGACTAACCCGATCTCTTTCTTAAAATTTTCCAAAAAAAAGCCAAATGTGTTAAATTACCAAAACAAAACTGTATTTACTCCGTTTATATACAATAGTTTTTTTCGCTATTTTTATTTTTTTGCTTTTGGATAATTATTTGCTTTACTGTTTTGATAATACTTAAGACAATAATTAAAATGTAATTAATATATAAATAAATAAAATATTAATATATTAATGAAACTCACGTGGAATTGTTAAAAATCCTTTGAACAACTTAAGAATAATTTAATTTGCCTCCTCTGGAAATTAAATTTTTTATTGGATTAAATCACTCAATTTTGGCTAAGTTCTTTATAAATGTACGTGCTTTTGGTCTTTTCATAATCTTGATTTAATGGACCATATTCTATTAATTAATATGACAAAAAATTGAACTATTGAAAAGACATAAAAAAAAAGATAAGTAAAATGGACCATACTCTATTTTATTTCTAGCTTGATTCTCTCCATCCCACTAATTGTTTTCACTATTGTTGTTTGTATATTGAACATTATTTGGTGTTGAGTTGAATTGGTTTTTTCGGAGAGATTTAGAGTCATTTGGAAATATATGTTGACATAAAACACGCTGGGAGATGGTTTAGAGATAGTAAGAGGTGTTTGGAAGTGTTAATCGGGTTCTAATCAAAGACAAGATCAAATACAAGATTGTGTCTGTACCTGTGTAAAGGAATGATTGAAGACACCTTATTACATAGATTATAAACAACGTATTACATGGTCTGATACATGATCGTTTCTTTGCTCGTATGGATTCAATTCCGAATCCATTTCATTAGACGGTTAAATCTTAAAACACGACCGCAAAACGTAAAGCAAAACCTAAAATTAAGATTTTCTTGAGCATCTTTTCGACTTGGGAAATCTCATTAAATTAACCAATGAAGTCAAAAAAGAGAAACATTAGTGCTTCCATTTAATAATTTCTACTACTATTTAGTCAAATTGATTGATAACTTCCACTTAAAAAATGACTGATAGCTTAAAGGAATCATTTATAATGAGCCAAAAACTTCAATGGCCTCAAATGAAATCAACTCTTCATTTCAATCCCTGGATTTAACAGTTAAGACGTCTTATTTCTTTCTTTGTGAACGCAGATTCGATCCTCCGTAGAATACAAGTTTTAACTTCAATGGCCTCAAATGAAATCAACTCTTCATTTCATAAAATACTTGTCAAGAATAGAATTTTGCTCTTTTTTCTTACTTTATTTAGAATAGTAACTTTGCTTTAAATCTTACTTGAAAGGGAATGAAATAACTCATAAAACAAAAACATAGCCATACATATTTGCTTGTTATAAAATCGGACTAATCGACGAATCGATCACTGAGCTATTCCATTTTACCATTCAGGAGAGTCTGTAGCTGTAACTAAACTGATATCAAATCGGTAAAAAAACCATTGAACCTAACAAATTTTAAGTATTAAAAACCAACTGCTCATCTTTTTTTCAGCTCAATTATCGGTTCGGTTCTGATAACATTGTTTCACTTAATTATTAAATTTGTATTTTTTTAAATAAAAAATTATAGAGAAAATAAATTACGCTTAATTGTTTTTTTGTTTGAACCACGATGTATCCTTGTCACTCCAGACTAATTCTTGTTCGAGCCGGGCAGGACCACAAGGGCGGCAAAGCTCTCCCAACCACGAGGTATCCGAAGCACTCCAGACTAATCCTCGTTCGAGTCGGGCAAGACCACAAGGGCGGCAAAGCTCTCTCAACCAAGTTTTAACGCAACTGCGTACCCAGGACTCGAACTCGAGATCTCTGGTTAAGCTAGAACAACCTCACGCCAGTTGATCTACGCACTTGGTGGTAAATTATGCTTAATTGTTTGGTTTGCATTTTTAAGACGAGTTTGGCAACAATTTGAAAGTTCAAAAAATACACAAAGAAGAAGACTTTTAGTGCATGCTTACTTTGACTCAGCCCAAACATTCTTACCTAAAAAAAACCAAAATTTAAACAAAAAAAAACAAAGAAAATAATTTTTTTAGCTCTTTCTCATTTCATTCTCTCTCAAATCACTTCTTTCTTCAACTAAATCAAATCCCACCTTTTAGAAAAAGGACTCACTGAATCCGTTTTCGATATAGGCAACGCCGTCCGATTTCTTCTGAGTGGTTTTCAGCATCCAATTCATTACCAGGCACTGTCCCAACATGTCCGAACAATATTTCGTGTTTTAGCTCGAAAACGGCGGCGGAAAATGTCGATTCCTACGATCTTTCGTTTGGTTTCTTCATTTTTGTTCCTGTGCCAATTAATGCTCAGAGTTTCTGGTAACGCTGAAGGTAATTTTATTGCGTTGACTTTTGTTGACTTTTTTTAGTTTTGGGATTAAAATAATGTTGTTGTGTGTGTGTGTGTTTTGAATAGGTGATGCTTTGAATGCATTGAAAGGGAGCTTATCTGATCCTAATAATGTTCTACAAAGTTGGGATGCGACACTTGTGAATCCGTGTACTTGGTTTCATGTTACTTGTAATAATGAGAATAGTGTTACTCGTGTGTAAGTTTTATCTGTTTTGATGTTTGCTTTTGTTGGTTTTGATTACTTTGTAATTTGTAGTTGAAAGTTTGTGACTTTTTTTTTGTGGCGTTTAGGGACCTTGGGAACGCCGATTTGTCTGGTCAATTGGTTCCTCAGTTGGGACAATTATCGAATTTGCAATACTTGTAAGTTATGCTTTCGCGTATTATCTTGTTTGGGAAGTGTAGGATTTAGCAGATAACGTGTAAGATATATTGATATAGCAGGTTTTTGAATGGTAAACGAGTAATAAGAGATGCTGAGTTTTAATGAAAACGATGCTAAATGTTATATGTTGAATTATGCTAAATGCTGTTGGAATTGAGAATCATGCGTGTTGTCTATGCATTGTTTGGATAATTTTTAGTGTTTGCATTTACGTTTCGGTGCATGTTGTAAATTTTGTTTTCTGGATTGTGGGTAGATTGTAATACATTGATTAGTATCATGTTAATAGTAAAAGAAACATGAATGGTTTGAAAAGAGGCGAGAAGAGCATATTTGTAGATATTCTTAGCATGGTTATGGATGCTAGTGCATGCTTACTTCTTGGAAATTCTATTCGGCTGTTCAAATGTTCTTTGCACAACTTAATTACAATAGCTTTAACAATTTGGAGGTTTCTACAACTTAGTTATACGTTTTTAAGTGCCGATTATACATTGCATAACATGGAATGTATTATTACCACTTAGGTGATATGATTGCAGTTCTTCCTATTTGCTACATGCTTACATCTACATCAGTGTTCTGGTTAATACTTATATGCTCTCATTGCTAATAGAGCTATTTTTGTTTTGAGAGGCAATCACGCAAAACTATTGTATTAATTTGCTTATACGTGCAAAGGGCAGTATATTTTCATGTATCCTTGATTTAGTTGAGCTTTTAATTTATTTGTTTGAAAAATGCTAAGCATTGTTAAGTTTTAGTGTGTGTCTCAGCTTTCTTGCTCTGGATCAATCAATTGAATAAAGTTTGTATGACAGGGAACTTTACAGTAATAATATCAGCGGAAAAATACCAGAAGAACTGGGGAACTTGACAAACTTGGTGAGCTTGGATCTTTACTTGAACAGATTAGATGGTATCATCCCACCAACACTGGGAAAGCTGCAGAAACTTCGTTTCCTGTATGATCCAAAATCTTATATTTTATCTACTCTTAAACTCATTTTGTTTTGTCATATTCTTTCTTTGCTTTATATTAATAAGGCTCTGAATTGCTGTCAGTACATAAGCCATTTGCTTATGTGGTGCGAATAATTTTTAGATGGTTATTTCTGCTACAACATTATGAAAATGAGAACAAAGTGTCATGTGTTTGCTTTAGTACTTTATTACATGTATGAACTTCCTTTAACAGAGTAATAATGAAGAAAATAATAAATTGTGGATACAAATATTAGCATATGTTACTTGCTACCGAAATTTTCATATTTGTGTAACTTGCCGAATTTCTTTTTTAATTGCAGACTATCATCTTGTTATGTCTTCATTATAATTAATTCATTAATGTTTGAGCTGGTTCATCTTTTGTATGAGGTTTTGATTCCCTGGAGTATGACATTCCTGTTTTGAATATAGGCGTCTCAACAACAATACATTGTCTGGTACCATTCCCATGTCATTGACTGCCATTAATACCTTACAAGTGCTGTGAGTAATAGTCTTTTCTATCCTTATTTTTGTGTTGCTTAATTGCTGTTCAAATTTCTGTTGTTTGACTTTGTTCTTGCAATGCAAAATTCAGGGATCTGTCAAACAATAAATTAGAAGGAGATATACCTATTAACGGCTCCTTTTCATTGTTCACACCTATAAGGTCTGCTGCTGCGAGTTCTTTTTACTGCTGTCATTTTATTGTTTTGATAGCTTGATGATTACTTTTATTAACACGAAGATAGTTTTGCAGTTTTGCCAACAATAAATTAAATCCTCTTCCAGTTGCTCCTCCTCCTCCAATTACTCCATCGTCTCAAACTCCTTCCGGTGGTTAGCAATGAAATTGACTTTAGATTATAAATTGCATATTTTATTTTTTTGTTGTAGATTTTGGGAAGATTTTTATTTTTTTCTGCACTCAGCATGTCTATATTATCTTGAGCCAATTGAAACTTGTCTTTTTTTTAATATGTTCAATTTGAAATCTGCGTGATTATGGAAATTATGTTAGCAGATCAACGTTGGAGTGCATAGGGCCACAAATGTTTTAATTGACAGAATTTTTGTGATAAATTATATTTTCTGATGTCTATGTGAAGGACTATTGATTTACTCTCTCAATTAGGATTTATTATGTCAATAGGAGTTGGAAAGATTCTTTGAAAATCATTTTTTTCTCTAGTCTATATACATATATCTTGGTATAGATTTCTTATGTGGATGTTGTTCTAATAGGCAGCAGTACTACTGGTGCTATTGCTGGGGGAGTTGCAGCTGGGGCTGCTCTGTTGTTTGCTGCCCCCGCAATTATGCTTGCTTATTGGCGACGGAGAAGACCCCAGGACCATTTCTTTGACGTACCTGGTTAGTGCTTCATAATCATGATAATCAACCAACCGTTTCAAGCCATGCAATAATATGTTTTCACTTTGGTTTGTGTTCTTACTCTTCAGCTGAGGAGGATCCAGAAGTCCATCTTGGACAACTCAAGAGATTTTCTCTGCGTGAACTGCAAGTTGCAACCGATAATTTTAGCAACAAACACATTTTGGGTAGAGGAGGTTTTGGCAAGGTCTATAAAGGACGCTTAGCCGATGGTTCTCTAGTGGCAGTGAAAAGGCTCAAAGAGGAGCGTACCCAGGGCGGGGAGTTGCAGTTCCAAACAGAAGTTGAAATGATCAGCATGGCTGTACATAGGAATTTACTCCGTCTACGTGGGTTCTGCATGACTCCGACAGAGCGGTTGCTTGTTTATCCATTTATGGTTAATGGAAGTGTAGCATCATGTTTGAGAGGTACATTAGCTTTTCGTTTATAATCGATCTGCTTGCTTTTCTTGATCTAAATGTTTATTATTTTCCAATTTAGTTGGTTTTCTGCTGTCTGATTCTGTAGCATTATCTACAAAATTTTCTAATTTTTCTTCTTGACAATTTTCACACACATGCCACCAAAACATAAGGATTGCAACCGGTATGTTAGTAATTGAATTTGTGCCTGCATAACTGTTAAATTGGAAAACCACAGTTGTTCTGAAACACATTGTCTTGATGCAATTGTCCACACATGCTCTCTTTTTTGTATGGAATAGAGCGTCCAGAGACACAGGGTGCACTTGATTGGCCTATACGGAAGAGAATTGCTTTAGGGGCTGCACGAGGACTGGCTTATTTACATGATCACTGTGATCCTAAGATTATTCACCGTGATGTCAAAGCTGCAAATATATTGTTGGATGAGGAATTTGAAGCAGTAGTTGGAGACTTTGGGTTGGCTAAACTTATGGATTATAAAGATACTCATGTTACCACTGCTGTTCGTGGCACAATTGGGCACATAGCCCCCGAGTATCTGTCAACAGGGAAGTCCTCTGAGAAGACTGATGTTTTTGGATATGGTGTCATGCTTCTTGAACTCATTACTGGACAAAGGGCTTTCGATCTTGCACGGCTTGCTAATGATGATGATGTCATGTTACTTGATTGGGTACGTAGCCATGTTCTTCAAATTTGTGATTATTGTGGCTACATATGAGGAAATAAAGTTTGTTTTGTGATTACTGCCGTTTATATGATGATTGCTGGTATCATAGAATGTTGTGTCTGGTTGTATCAGGTAAAAGGTCTTTTGAAAGATAAGAGGTTGGAAGCATTGGTGGACGGAGATCTACAAGGTAACTACGACAACAACGAAGTAGAGCAGCTGATCCAAGTAGCTTTGCTGTGTACATTAAGTTCGCCGATGGAACGTCCAAAGATGTCCGAGGTGGTTAGAATGCTCGAAGGCGATGGCTTGGCGGAGCGGTGGGAGGAATGGCAGAAAGAGGAAATGTTCCGGCAAGAATTTAATCCCCTCCTCGGTCCAAATTCAAACATAGGCTGGATTGTCGATTCATCGTCGCACATTCCTCCAGACGAATTGTCTGGTCCCAGATGATGTTTTCCTCGCCGTGGAAGCCTTTCTGGCCTCATTTTGTGCTGTAAGCTGAAATTTACTCATTCGTGCATATATTTTTTCTCGTTTTCTCTCTTTCTTTCTTCTTTTTTTTTTCACTTGATGTGTAGTTTATATCACATATTGGAGTTGGTCGATGTTGTAATTTTCTATAGGGCGTTTTTAAAAGATTTTAGGTTGCTAGCAAACATGGCAGGAAGGGCCAAGAAGGCACACATCTCACTTTCTTGTATTCTGAACTTAGTGGATATTGTTACGTCAATAAAATACACTTCATATTTTTCTTCTTCAGTGACTTTCTTGGTTGGTTCGAAGAGTTGCATAAACATTATTTAGGCTTTTACATATCTTACGTAAAATCGCGTTAGCTATTTTGCAATCGCGTCGTGCTATTTTTAATCAAATATTATTATTTGTCACATAAAATTACAAAAAGTGAATTCGTGTTATTTGAATGGTGTAATGTAAAGAAATCAGCTGAAGGTGCAATCACTCTTTATTTTTATTTTTATTTTACATTATCTCTTCGCTTCTTTTTTTTTTTTGAAACATTATCTCTTCGCTTCTATGTTTGAAGATTACTAATAAAAAATGTATTGTCATCTTGAAAGAATCTCCATGCGAAAAGTATTCGTGACAATTTTTCATACGATAACACAATTTGTAAGTACACAATTACGACATAAATTCAATTTTGTAATGTGCCTAGTGGAGGAAAAGTTGGCCCAGAATTGGAACCGGCAGAACCGGCCATGTCCGGTTCCAGTTCCAAGGTTCATGGAACCGTGAACCGTCTGTTCCGAACCGACTGTTCGGTTACTTTTGGAAAGAAAATCCGAACCGTAACTGACGGTTCAGAACTGGAACTTGAACTGAACCGTCCCGAACCCGCTGCACCCAGTTCCGGTTCCGATTTCGGTTCAAAGGAGCTTTAAACTATGAACCGCCGGTTCTGAACTGTAACTGGCCAAATAAGAACCGACGATTCGGAACTGAAACGGGAACCGAACCGGCTACACCCAGTTCCGGTTATGGTTCAAAGGAGCCTTGAACCATGAACCACCGGATCCGAACATTTTCCTCCTCTAAATGTGCCACTAATATTGATATTTTATGGAAAATATTACCACACAATTATAAAAAGAAACAATTTCTGGATTTTAAAACTAGTTTTAAGTGTATTCACACTTGTCTTGAAGTAATATTTTATCTTTATTTGTCTCCTCTATCTTCTCTCATAGAGAAACTCTTTTAATGTTGAGAATGCAATTGCATGGTGATAATGTTCCTGTCATCCCATTTCATCTTCATAAATGTTTAATGTCTTTTTGCTCATCTTTTACAACCTTAAAATCTTTCTTTCTTTCTCCATTTTTAATGAAAAGGGAGTGTGTTCATTGGTCGGTTTGTTCTATAATGAAAGAGAGAGTTTCACAAAGTTTTGTAACAGCGTTATAAGAGACATACAACCTCTGACATGCTGGTTCGTAGGTCTCTGTAAGATTCATTGTCCTTAATTCGTGAACTACTTCGACTCCTTTTCTAAACTTTTGTAACAAAAAAAAAACTCCCATGATGTCTCTATGTTCAGCCATGAAATGTTGTTCTTAGATTTTCATCCACTTTTTTCTCTTTTCATGCAGTTTATTTTATTTTACGAGTAACGGCGATCGTTCAAACCGCTAAACCCTTTTTTGGGTTGGGATGTGGAGCCACGTCACCGATTTAAGCACAGACATAAGAATTCTAAATGATACACATCAGCAAAATTAACCGTAAATAAGAGTATATGCAATCTTAATTTGAATTCCGGTTAGACATTATTGTACATATAAACTTTTTATAACACCAATCTAACTTTCCAATTTTTTCTAACAACTAAAAAAAAATCCGACGTAATAAAATTATATTATTGATATTGATGGAAAATAAAAAAAATGATAAAAAGTTTGATTAGTTTAAAACTAAAACATCAACATGATTTTTTTTTGGTAGAGATAGAGGTGACAACTGATTCTGAACTGTCGGTTTCATGAACCATGAAATCGTAATTAGAATTGGATCTAGTCGATTCGAGGCGGTTCGGTTTTAAGTTTGGTTTCGGCTCGACAATTCGCATTTGATTTTTTTAGAACTAATCAAACAGTCAGTTTACGGTTCTAAAATTTACGAAACAGAAACCAAACATGATCAATTACTGTTTCAATTATGAAATCGGCTGTTCAAAAGCGACAATATCAATTCTAATTTGCCAATTTCGATTCTTTTTATAGCTGTAATTAGAGAATGAGTGTGTGGAGGAGACGATTGGTAGTGAAATAAGAAGAGAGGAGAAAGGTGGGGTCCACAGGAGCTATGGAAGGCGTGGAATTGTAAATAAAAAAAGGAAGTTGTCCAATTATTGCAACTTCCGTCTCCCACCAATCTCTTCTTCCATCTACCCGTTGGCTCAGCGATTAAGGGGTTCAACTTTCACATTAAGGGTGAGCGGTTCGAATCCTAGAGCCGTAGCGGCGCTTCGGGAGACATACAGGCCCGCTGGTCTACTGGTTCGCCAGACTACCTGAAAAGATGCTCCCTGCCCTTTGCCCGTGGATTAGCCCAGCTCCTTGTCTAAAATTTGTTGATCAAAAAAAAAATCTCTTCTTCCATCGATTTTGCCTTCCAACTTTTTTCTCTTTCTCCCTCATCCCAACAACCTCTTTTCAATTATTATAAATTTATTTCGAGAATTTATTTTTTATTAAAAAATAGATTCTCTTATAATTTTATTCCAACTTATTCATAAAATATACATACTCAATGTTCTATTAACACTAGTATAGTTAGTGCATCCTCTTATTTTAAGATCAAATTAATAAGAATAATATTCATCTTCTCATTGTCCATCTACGGGTTCAACCTAATTGTCCATCTATGTGTAATGCTACGCTATTGTGGCTTTAACTTAGTTGATTCGACGAATAAATGTGTGTAAATTTTTCTTTGAAAAAAGTAAAATATAATAGATAAGTATGAGTTAATGTCATTTAAATGTATAAGAGGAGAAAAGAGTATATTAATAAATTTAATTTGAGTCATTATTAAAAAGTTGAATACGTATACAAGTTATTACAAAGTATGCAATATAAAAAAAAATTATTCAAACAAATTCCCTTGTTACAACTCACATGAATAATTGACTTTGTAGAGTCAAAATATCATTATTTATTCATTTTTAATTCACAAGTCGTATCCTTTATTTTCTTTTTTTTTTTCATTTTAGATAAACAACAATAAATAACATAAATTGCAGAAACTTAAATCACTAATTTAATTAGCGCAGTAGAAATCGTGAGACACTGTAAAGACATTGATGCTATATATTAGGCGCCCCAACTACAATTACGCAGCGAGGAGAAAATTACGAATGTGACCCGTTCTATGGTCTTGCTGTATCTCGTTAAATAATTTATTGGAGAAAAACGCTTAGGTTTCTTATTTGGTAGATTTGTAACCAAAAGGGGAAAAGAAAAAGAAAAGACATTGTATATGTTTCGCTCAGTAGAGACAAATTACGTTGTGTTGTTTTTATTTTTAGTAATTGCTTATCTTCCTTAAGGTTTCTACCAAACCCTTATATGTACTAGGTGAACTTATTAGTCAATAAACTGTAGATCCAAATACTTAACATGTGTATACTTGGTCTTGATCCATTCAAGTCGTCGTGGACGAATTCAATAATTCCAACATACTGAAAAAATATGTATATTTTAAGCTAAAAAATTACTCATAAATTGTTTCAATAAAATTATGTAATAAATATATTTTTAGGAAAAAAATAGGTCATTTTAGTATAAGAAAAGAATTATTGCTTTGATGTTAACAACCATTTCTTATACATAAGAAAAAAAAATGACATTAACACATTTAATAAAAAAGGGCACCAATTATTTATTGAATTGTAACCATTTGGAGAGTTCAAAAGCTCAATTCACTGTTTATTATAAAAACTTTATATCCTAAAGTGTCCCAAAATCAGGCTGAAGGGTTCAATTTACGCAAGCCGAAACTTCCAGGGCTTACTTAATTGTATTAAATAAAATTTCTTAAAAAATTGAAAAATAAAATGAAATGAATGAAATATTTTAAAATAAATACTTGAAAAAATATATTTTTATAGTTAAGTTTCAATAAATAAACAACTAAAATATCAGTCAATGGTGTAAATATGGTGAGAGAACAACTGTCCCTTTTGTATTTTTTTTTTTAGTTTTTACTCATTGTATTGTATCATATCTTTTTTCTCGCTGATATAACAGGAAGCGATAAAATTATTGTTTCCTTATTTATTTTTTGTACATTTATCAATTTTTAACTTAAATATCGTTCTGATTGTATAGAGTTGGGATGATTATGGAGTCAAATAATTGAGTTACGCAAGAGAAGAATGA
>CANYCX015064770.1:0-12732 GCA_948193385.1 Breynia disticha f. nivosa | reverse complement strand
AATTTCATATTATTTTTGTTTACTTTCATATTTTATTTATGAATATTGATTTGAATAATTTTATTTTAATTATATTGATTATATTGTTTGTTTATTGATTTGTTATATATTTTATCCTTTAAAGTCATGAAGCACGCGCTCTGCGCTTCGCGCCTTGCGCTTAAGCCCAAAACAGGGTTGGCGCTTCAGTGCGCTTATCGCCTCTGACAACTATGCATGTACTAGACTTTAATAAGCACAATGATTTTCTTTTATCATTTAATCGTCTCTTTGAAATACATAGTTGGCATTTTCTGTTTATGTGGGATCTCTGATTTTCTTGATGCTGTTTTGCAGTGGACCATGTGTATCTTACTTGCTCCGTAAGAGAGCACTTTACAATGATATGTCTAGGTAAGTGAACTCAAAATTCAGTTTTAAATCATATGGGATTCGACAATTTCCGTCTCTAATGTTTAGCCTTTGGTTTTCCTCAGGTATGTATGTTGTGCTGGCTACATGCCCTGCAGTGGCAGGTGCGGTGAAAGTCGCTGCCCTGAATTTTGCCTTGCGACAGAGGTATGAAATTATCTGTCTTTGATTAACATCACTCTGTTGCCTGGTTTGCGTGAGATGTTTTTAGTCCAGTGATAATTCCTAGAGTGCTAACAAGTTGTCTTAAATGAAGGCCAGACAGTTCAATTTGTCAGTTGCTTGTCTAACTTGTAACTCTGATTGTTCTAAAATTTTCATCACGAATTTTTCAGTATGCCATCGTACTTTGTGCTAATGCAATTGCTACGAATCGTTAGTTGAACTGTTAAAGACTGCATACATTATTGATGTGAAGCTTGAGTTTTGACTTTTTCAGTCTGCCTCAATTAACATTAATTAACACTGACATTTCAAAGAACTAAATGATTTAATAAAATGGAGACGTGGTAGTTGTTTTAATAAGAGTATTGATTCTGTAACACATCAGCCGATTGACCAAAGCTGTGTTTGATTTTCCAGGTGTTTCTCTGCTTTGGAAATTCCGTGGCCTCAACACGATTTATGTTGCAAGATGAATTCAACATTCAGACGACTCAATGTGATAACTGTATCATTGTAATTCCTCTCTCCTCTTACTCTTTCATACGCACACATCAAAATCCGCACTCTTTATCCTGTACTTAGCATGTTGCTTGGTACCGTTCAGGGTTTTATGTTTTGCCTCCAACAAATTGCATGCATATTTTCGATAGTTGCAATGATTGTTGGAAGTGAAGAAATTTCAGAGGCTTCCCAGCTGCTGTCTTGCTTGGCCGATATGGTTTATTGCACGTAAGCAACTTTTTCTGTTTATTATTTCGCGGAGATGTCAGTTCCCATTTTCAGACCCTAACTAACTTCTTCATCTTTCTATTTTGTACAGAGTTTGTGCTTGCATGCAGGTATGCAATGATCAGATATTACACTTGATTTAGTAAATTTTATGATAACATCATAGAGCGAAACATCTAGCTACAGCAAAGGCTAAAACTTGCATTATTTGCAGACACAACACAAGGTCGAAATGGACAAGCGGGATGGCAAATTCGGGCCGCGGCCAATGGCCGTACCTCCTGTTCAGCAAATGTCGCGCATCGATCAACCTATCCCTCCCTCCGTCGGCTATGCGCCTCAAACAGCGTACGGACAGCCTTACGGTTATCCACCTCCTCAAGCTCAGGGCTATCCAGCTCCGGGATACTCCAGCTACGCACCTGCCGGATATCCACCTGCTGGTTACCCCGCTTCAGGCTATCCCAGATGATTGCGTCGGGGATAAATGTTATCATTCTGGTTGTTTATGGCATCAAGGTGATGAACTGTAACTCACAAAGAAATGTATGTAGTAGGGGTGAAAGTGGAGTAAAAGCTTTATTTTTCAGAGGTATACTTGATCAGTAAATTTGTGTGCGCAGAAATTCGTTATTGTTCATTAAATTGTACTCCCATAATATATGCCGTTTCAAAAAATATATATTTTTCTCATATTATATGTCGTTTTACACTTCTAACACAGAGTTGAATGCTTTGTTTTAATATTGTTCTTCTTAATTTTATATTTTTAATACAAATTTAATTTAATAATTTTTTATCTATTCAAGTAAAAAACTATAATAGTTAATTGTATACTATATTAAGATGTATTTTTAATTTCGGTGCAAAACTTTAAACGATATATAATATAGGACGGAGGAAGTCCATAATTAAGGTAGATTATTATCTTTTCTTTGATGGATTATAATTTTACTAATCTTACCATATTCGTTAATCGTTATAATCCTTGGTAAATGAGAGCAAATCTTCTACAAAAATTAAGCCTAAAGCGCGATTAATGTTTGGGCGACAATAAGAGTTTCTTTATCAAGTAACAACAAACTTATTTTTATGTAATATGGAGATTATGTAACAATGAAACGCAAAAGTTATAGAAAACGATGGTTATACAATGATGAAAAATATAAGTTAAAGAAATTAAATTTCGTTAAGTGTTATTTTTTTTTCTATAAATATGAAATTGTTGGTATGTTGTATGATGTTTGGTGAACTAAATGTGTGATTTGGTAGATAAACTCCATCAAACTCCCACCTAATTAATCCTTGATGATGCTGCTAACACAAGTAGCTTATCTACATTAACCTCAAGATTTGAATAAGCTAAATCCAAAATTCTCCCACTTCTTAAAATGAATTAGTCAAGTCCATACTACAATATTAATCGTACCGTCATTATATCGTATTATTTTAATATTTTTTATCGAATATCATTATTTGTAACGTAAAGATTATAAAAATTAAATTTGTGTCATTGATGTTGTGTAATAAAAATGCACACATTAATCGTGTTGTTGTATAAGAAATTAACATCTCTAATTGTCCAAAAGATGGCAAATTTGATTTCGTTACCTCCTCATTATAGTATTAAATTCGCTTTGCACTATGGAATTTTTTACTTGTAACTAAATAATCTGGTCTGCCAAAAGGTTTTTGTTATTAAAGTGAAGCAGAAATAGAAGCAAGGGGACGGTTGCCTTTTTATCGTGCATAGTTCTAGAGTTCTGTCCGTTGTACTGTGTATTTTTTAGCACCGTCTTCTCTTGTCGATTTTTTGTATTATTTTTACCTTGACTGTTTTGCTCTTCCTTCAAAAAATTGTATCCGTCGCTAATATGAAGTGAAGATTATATATGTAATGCAACTCTCCTAATTTCTTAAACCCTAAACTGGAATCTTAAACCCTTCCTAGCTAGATGATAGCAGATGACAGCTCCCTTCATGATGACTTTCCTAGCCTGTTTCCACTTGTTCAGTTCCACCAATATTTTATTAAAAATGAAAGAAATTTGAAGGGTTGAGGCTAATGATGCATTCATAAGGATTAATATACGAATTGATTAGTGAAAATCATCATTAGAAGTGCTTAATACAAAAGGTTGAAACCGTGTGGATGTGTTGTTTACACTTTGAATACTAAAACGTAGAGAATTCATATATAATTTGGCAACCATCTGGCAATGCAGAGATGGACGGCTCAAACATGTTTAATTAATTCAGCATATAAATCCACCTTCTTCTAATATACTCATGAGTGTTATAAATCTCACATTAGATAAGTTGTGTTGGTATGTTTCATATATAATGAGTGATAAATCTTCTCTTATAAAGTGTTTTTGTGAGTGAGTTAGACCTAATTTAATATGATATTAGAGCCACTTTTTGTCTAATGATTTGGGCCAATATTTGGCCTTAAGTTACACAAAGTCCATTTGAATGTTCTGTTTAGTCCGATTTAAGCTGAGGGAGTAATGAGTGGCAAACTTCCTCTCATAGAGGTGTCTTTTAAGAGTGAGTTAGACCCAATTTAATAAGATTAGATGTGGTTCGATGTTTAGTTGGCTTGTTCTTACAGAGAACTCGTTAAAATCTTTCAGAACGTTTACTATGAGGACTTTGAAGAAGAAAGTGAGTGAGATCATTGAGTATTTCGTGTATATATTTGTACTGAAAATTTAAACATGATGTAAAATTAAAATTACATTTTAATGAATAAATAAAAAAAGATTTATTTTTACCACATCTATTAGTTAAGAGTTATTACTTCATTGAGGTAATTGTCTAAGGGGCCTCATAATATACACAATAATTTAATTTTGACAAATTCAAAGAGTTTGGATCAACTAAGTAAAAGCTGTTTGACAAGATAAGTAATTACTAACTTAAAAAAGTTGACATGTCTATTGTGGAATCATTCAATAATATGTGAGAATTGTTGTTAGAGTGTCTCTATTTATAAATTTATTCAAAAGGTTTATGAGCATGTTACGTTAATATTTTACTAACTTCTCCTTTGTTAAATCATTTCTCTTTATTCATAATTTTCTCATTAAATTACAGTCAGACTCATTTTACAACTTATGATTCTCTCATTAAATAAGTAGGATTCACTTTTAAGTGAACTTCATGTACCATAAAGTAATTTATATCTATAAACTACTTCATGGTCGTAAATATTTTTCCGTAAAACATATAATAAAGGGATAAACTCCACATAATCTGGTCAAGGGACCAATTTTTTTTTTTTCATGCAAGTTGAGGGTTTAAACTTCTCTTATTATAAAGAGAACTTAGAATAAAAATGAAAAAGATTGTTCCAAGATAATACAGATTTTGTTGACGATAACATAACAAGGGTTGATAAAATTTCTGTGTTTGACATTTTCAATAAAAATAGAAAAATGGAGTAAAAAAAAAAGAAAGAAAACCACTTGTCACCAGAATCTAAGGAAAAAAGAAAGCAATTGATAAGATTCCAATGAACACTAATACAGATAAAAGATATGAAAATGACTGAATTCTTCACATGAATTTTCATATTACTTGTGTTGGTAGTGAATGTGACTGTGCATTATAATTGAACTTGCAACTTACGTCGTGAGTTCTGCAGTAAAGAGAGATCAACCAACACACTAATGTTGCAAAGTATGATCGTTGGTTTCGTAACGGTGTTAGAAGAGACATACAGACTTTGAACTACTGATTTATCAGATTTTTTTAAAACTTTCTGTCTTTAATTCAAAGACTAATCCGACCCATTTCTTAACCAAACAAAATAATTGAACTTGCCTTACCTTCAAAGCACTTCACTCCACTTGATTATAACATTACACATTCAACAATATTCAATATTCAATGGATTATAATTTTGCTAAAAAAATCTAATTTTTCTATTCTTTATTGAAAAATTATATTTACCACTCGCCTTAGAAAGCATAATAAATTATATTTAATTTATTATAAAAAGAAGTGTTATAAAAATAACAAATATCAAACTGGTGAATTGACCAATTCAATTAGTGAATCAGTGAAACAAACATGTTTTAAGTATTAAAAAATTAAATGCTTTTGTATATATGTTTATTTATATTATTTTTAAATTATCAATTCGACAAATAAACCGACATTTCAACTTGTGAACTAACCACTTGATCTCTTTTTCAGTTTGATTACCAATTTGATTAATAAAAACTTTTTAGATTAAACTATCACATAAAAAATGTTGCCATGTCTTTACATCTTTTAAAATAAAAACAATTACGCCTTAATTAGCTTTTAAAAATACATAAAACACCAAAGTGGAAAATTACCACAACCCCTATCCTCATCCTACTCCTAAAAGCATATCAATATAAGAGTCACACAACTCTATTTCCATTTAAATTAAATGAGAATTACTCTAAAGTCCAAACACCCCATTATATAAAATTTACAAAGATGAGAAGGAAAAAAAAACATGTATATTGATGCTTATCATGACTTGAATTTTGTCTAGATCTGCACATCTATTAATAATAATGTCACATTCAATCATTACATTTGTTTATAGAACCTAACTAATGCTTCAAGAAAATCCAAAACCTACATTGCCATATTCATGCATATGATAAGTATAATTAAATTAATCAAAACCCTTTTTACAATTCCTCATAATTTAATCATTTTACCTCACCAATTCAATAAAAAAAATTATAAATCATAAAACAAATGAAGAAAAGCAAAGTAGCGATCGTTACAAAAATAATTCACAAAAATTTTCAAATAAAATTCACAAAATCATCTAAAGTTTCACTTGTTTAAGTTAGTCGTTTTTTTAAGTTCATTTATTAGTAAGTTGAATTTTTTTAAATTAAGTTTTCAAAAAATATCAGAAATATTATAAAATAATCAAAATGACTCAATTTCACTGAAAAGTTCAATTTATTTGGGTTATATTATGTAAGTAAATTCTCATTAATAAAAAATGAGTGTTAAACTTATTAAAAGATGAGATGAAAATATAACTAAACAAGATAATTTCGTTCGATCCTCGAATTATTAAACTTCTCTTACTCACTCATCTCAATCAAATGAAACCTTTAATTTTCTGAAGGTAAATACACACATCACCAACCAACTAAAAATGGAAAAAAATAAGAGAAAGATAATAAAAGTAAATTGAGGTAAATTCATTCAATTCCCAAAAGGAAATACAAAAATCTATACAAAATCATCTAATTCTTTTTTTTTTCCTTAAATTTCTTTGTGTATATACACACATCACCAAAAACCCAACACATAAATCCATTTTTTCCCCGTCAAATTCCCATTTACCTTCGTTTTACTCCTTTCCCTTCCTAAAAAACCTACAACCCAACACTTTGAGTGAAATCCCCATAGAAATCAGGAATTCCTGAAGCAGCCCAAAGCCTTTCATTAAAACTCTCTTGCATATCCTCCGGAACTACCGGAGACCTACAAAGTGGACACGTTCTTTGGTCATAACCCATCCATCGATCCAAACAACTCTTGTGAAAAATATGACAGCAATTTGACAACCTTCTGATCTCATCATCTTCCTCAAAGTCGTATAAACAGACTGCACAGCTCTCAGGAGGGTTCTGCAAATCTGAGAACTTCACCACAGGAAGTATTTCGCGGATAAGAAGAGCTGAAACCGAGTGGAACTGCGGAGTTTGGTGTAGGGTTTGTGCTGGATTTTCGGACCAGGGAATGTCGTGTTCAAGAAAGTCCACAAGACCAAGTATCCGGAAGATTGTTGTTAAGGATTTTCGAACAAAACAAAGGAGTGATAGTAAGTGGATAAGGAGTTTTGGGACAAGTAGTTCTGTGTAGCCTACTGGAAACCCCATTTTCTTCAAGGTTTCTGCTATTTCCTACTCAATCTGCAGACTTCTGCTATCTGCTACTCAATCTACCAAAAACAAACAGAAGCAGTTTTTTGTGTTTTCTGGGTTTGAAGAGAGAGAGAGAGAGAGAGAGACGAAGAGAGTGGGAAGAAGAAGGAGAATTGGGTTATATATATAAAGAGAGAGAGGGGAAATGGAAGGGAGAGGTTAAAATGAATGTGAGGTAAGAAGTGAAGAGCTGAGTCATAGGGGGGATGTTTTCTTTTTTTTTTTTCAAACTGGCTTCTCCTGAAAATACTTTGAATTTCCTTAAATAATGGTCTGAAATAAATTTTATTTAAATTTGTGTTTAAATTGTTTAGTGAAAATATTTTTTTTATATTTATAAGAGTTTCATATATAGAGACATATAATGTGAGCATATTTATAAAAATATTTTTTATTTTATGTGAGCTTCAATCCGATAACTTCAAAATTGCAAGACGAGCTGATTGACCACTCAACTAAATCTCTTTGCTCAAAAATATTTTTTATTTTATGTAATATATATAATTTCAATAAAATAAGAATAATTTTTATTAATAACAATATTCATAAAAATTTATTCATGACTCTTCTGGTTGGAACTTTTTATTTATTTTTGGTTAATAATTTTTTTTGTTGTGCTAGAAATAATTGAGAACAAGTCTTTTTTTTTATTCTGGTAGCTTGATTGATAAGTGTGAAAATTAAATTACATATTGACAAATTGTATTTGGGTGTTTTTTTTTTGGAAATGCATTTGGTATATTTGGTTTAGAGTGTATAACTTAATTATATGAGTATTACATTGCATATTTCAATTTTTTTTTTAAATTTTTATATTACATAATCTCTTTTCATAGATTTGTCTATTGTTGGTGTAAGAAGAAACGATAACATTTTTGCGTCAACTTATCTATTTTCTAACGCATAAAATTTTTTAAAATGAAATGTTATTTTCTTTATAAAAGTTTATAGATTATCACTAGATAATAATATATGTACGCACATATACATAACCAATATCTCTACTGCTTGCTGAGCGCGTAGATCAACTGATGTGGAGTTGTTCTAGCTTAACTAGAGATTTCGAGTACGAGTATGCAACTGCATTAAAACTCAGTTGGGAGAATTTTACCGATCTTGTGATCATGTCCAGCTCGAACGATAACTAGTCTGAGATCTTCAAAATACCTCGTAGTTAAAAAAAACATAATCTATATCTCCATGGTCACAGGAATTAAAAAACCATGGTGTTGGTGATGATGATTGTCATTAGAAATTGAATTGAGGAGGTTGAAATTTTGAATTCAACAATGGAAGGACCCACATTTGTATCTAATTAATTTCAGATTGGTACCCTTCTCATTAAATAATTTAATTATAATTTAGCCACTATTTTCATTTCTCTTTAAACTTTGATTCGCAATTGAAAGCTTTGGGTTCCATTCCTGGAGTGGGAGGTTGATTTAGATCTTAGAATATATATAGTTATGATTCATATAATGGTGTAATTATTGCACTGGTTTAAGCACTTAAGTTAAATATTATAATTGAAAATTAATACTTTAAATTTAATTAACGAACCAGGAATGGGTTTAGAATTTAAGCTTCATGTTCTTCATTCTCAATTAAATCATGAAATTGATAAAGCTCAATTGTGTAATTAACAATAATTAATACTACCTCCGTTCCAAGAAAACCTCAAAAAACACTTTTTATATTTCAAAATAATTGTCTCTCATTATTTTTTTATATATTTTTTTCTAATACCTTGATAATAATAATTTCTGTTTTAATATCTCTTGTTTAATTCTCATGTAGTTATATTTTAAAATTATTATTTTCAATATTATTAATTAAGTACAAATCAATAACTAATTTATTTTTTTCAATATTTGCCATAAAAAATGACAACTTTTTTTAAATAGAGAGAATAATATAGTAGATTTATAGACCTCATAATTAATAGAAGAATGGTGAATTCAATCATTCCTTTGATGAAGCCATCAAACTAACCGGATATTCGAAAGTAACTAGAATAAAACTTGGCTTTGAATATATTTCAAAAAACACTTGGTTTTGAATATAATTAGGGTTAGTTGCCTAAATTTACGTGAGCAACGAGGCTAAACCTCTTATCGTATTTTATTTTACAGATCGATATTCCAAATTGGTGGAGACATCGTCGTTGTTGAATTAAGACAACAATCAAATCTATTCAAACACAAAAACAAAGTTGAAAAGAGAAAGTCAAGTGTAATGAAGTTAGTGATGGGTTTGTGGGGAAGAGTTATATATATACATTTGGTGCCCCAGACACATCATGGTGTCATTGTCCCCATCTTAAATGGTGATACCACTAACACACCACACCAATATATGGGTTTGTGTGGACTGATTTGAGACAAAGAAAGATCATTCCATGCTATCTTTCTCATCACTCTCCCTCTCTATTCTTCTCTACCATCTCTTTCAAGATGTTGCTCCCTAACTACTAATTATATCTTTCCCTACTTTACAAACTTTATCTTGTGTGTGTAATTTATTGATGACAAGACAATCTGTTATCAACATCAAGTTTAATTCTCCTTCACATGCTTTGTGAAAAATAGAAGTAACTATTCTTATTCTTTTCAAGTTTTACCCATAAGGATGTTAAATAGGTTAAATTTTAACTCATTTAATATGTTAACACATATAGATAAATGTGAAAAATCGTATCAATTAAATCGATCAATCATGTTTGTGACCTTTTTACCGAATATTACTATTGTCAATCTTATCTAATTGTGCTAGTTAAATGAGTTAACACGTCAACCTGTTATCAAACGGGTCGGGTTTGAGTTTCGTTTTCTGACCCGTTTATTAAATGAGTCGGATTTAAATTTAAATTAGTCATGTTAATGCGTCACGAATCTGGCCTACCAAACCGAATTATGAGATATAATGGTAAGTAATTGAGAGGAGACAAAGAGTAGCAAAACGGGTAAGGGAAGTGAGGCCGGGCATGCAATTGGGTTAAGAGAAAGGAGTGGTAGGGGTAGGGGCTCACCAAAGGCAGTAATAGTGGTGCAGTCGTGCCCAACCATGCACCTTCCTCTGCCACATTGAACCAAAACTAGGGTCTGACAAATTGTCCAAGTGAGGCCAAGACACAGATGACCCACACCCATGGCCATCCCACACCACCACACCCACCTTCAGACATAAGGGAGCTCAGGTCTTACTACTCACCACCACCTTTGTCTCATTTCTTGTCTCGAACCTCCCACTCCTATTCTCAATCATTTTTCCTACAGAGTTACTCATGTGCCTTTCACTCACTTCTTCTCTTTGATCCGTTAATGTTGCTTTGTCATTTTCTTTGCTTTTCTATACCTTACATGTGTTTAGTTCTTTGCATTTTTTTCAAAAAGAAGCTGTCATTTTAACGGTATGTATGTCTGGAACTGGAAACCATCGCTATACAAATTCAATCGAACCAACTAGTTAAATCGATAAATCAATGAATCGGTCATAAGTATAGTCCGGTTTTACCTTCAAATTAGTATGTAAATGAATCGCTTTTAAATCGGTAAAAAACCGATGAACCGACTGCTTTAACCGGTAAACTGAACCGATTTTCAAGTATTGAAATTTTTTTAAATAATTCTGAAAATTAAATATTTTTTTATAAATATTCATTTATTTATATCATTTATAAATTACTATTTTGACTAGTAAACCACCTACTCAGTTTTTTTCAATTCGACAATCAGTTCATTTCTGAAAACAATTGCAGAAACAAGGTATTCCCGTAATATGATGAAATTAACAATTACGTGCGTGAGAACAAAGTAGAACAAAATTATTAATTGGTTAGTCAAATATTTATTGTTGTAACAATACATAAAATTCAACTTCCGTATCACATAATTTAATTTTCACTATTTTCATAAAAAATTTTTCTCATATAAGAAGTGGCACTTAGTAGGCCAGCAAAAATCCAACATTGGTCTCCCCCACATTAACCGAAAGTACCCGGGAAATTAACTTTAATCTGCAAACTAATTAAAAGCAACTTGCTCAAAATTCACTGATTAATTTTTGGTGCTTAATGATAATTTGTTTTCTTCCTTGACAAACATTGCCTTATAAGCATGATTTGTACCCGATTACTTCCAAATCTCTGCTTAATAATTTAACTTAGCTATCAGAAATTGCCTGCCATAAGCTCTAAGAATCATCACAAGTTGTCTACAAGAAAGCTTAAAAATTCCAATCTAATCCAACTTTGCATGTCAGAAACGGTCTCGTCTTCAAAACTAAAGTTTAAAGTTAATTTCAATACCCAAGCAATTAAATAAGACTCCTCTAATTGGTATTCAATATCCATTTTAGTTACAAATTTAGAAATTTTTGTAAGTAGAGATAAAATATAAACGAGTTTAAAATAGAACAAGAATGAATACAGCAAAAAAATAGTGTTATTGGAAAAAATTGTACGACAAAAGAAGACACAATGAAAAGGCGGTCTCACCCTACCTCATCTATCTCGTGATCATAAATTTAAAATATTAGTGATTATTTTTGTTTTTTTGCATGGTATTCAATATTTTCTATATAATTCCTTTTTTAGAGTATGCATGAGTGACGATGTTGTCACATAACAACATTTATAATTTTATATGATTTTGTAACTTGGACTTTTAATTGTTACATAAAAAAATTTATGTACGTAAATTTATACTCCTTCTGCTCTTAAATAAATGTTTTTTAGACTTAAATTTTTGTTTCAAAATAACATGTTTTTAAAAATTTAACACATTTTTTTTCCTAAAATACTCTTCTTTAAATTATGTTCTCATTCTCTAAAATAAAGAAAATCTCATTTTTCCAAAACTAAAACAAAAAAGTTTCAATATTAAATGTTTGGAATACTACATTGCTTTGGAACACTGAATTCTATACAAGGGTAAAATAATCTTTTTTCACTTATTAAAGTTATATCTTAAATTGTGTGTCTATTGCGCATTATTAAAATAAGACTTATTTAGAAACAGAGAGAAGAATTGTTATTTGGAGTGCGCATGATTCTGTTCGGGTTGGTTTTTTTATCAAACCGCTAACTAAACAAATGAGTTCAGTTTTTCTTTTATGAAATCTATAGTTGAACCGTCTTTTGGATAACCAACTCGGTTCGGTCAACCATCGGATCAGATCGATTTGGTTCGGTTTAATCGTTTTTGTTATAAATTCACTAAAATAATTTATTTACACTTTTCAATTATTAAATTTAATGTACTATAGTTGTTATAAAATGACATATATACATTTTATCTACCTTAATTTTGTTTGGGCTTAATAAATAAATAAATATATAAATTGTGGTTTAGATCGGTTTGATTTTTTAATTTGTCAAATCATAATCGAACCGTTTAAATAGATTTTTTAAATTTTATATCTATATTCATCTATTTAACATTGATTTTAATATTGATTTGGTTAGAATCGATTCAATTCGAACAATTTTTTT
>CANYCX015056225.1:0-17974 GCA_948193385.1 Breynia disticha f. nivosa | reverse complement strand
AGGAGAGAGAAAATAGAAATACATGCAATTATAAAACTCGACCCAAAACTGTATCTCATAAAACATGCAATTATTGTATACATTCATGTACAATAATGTACAAACCAAAATTTCAAAATACAAAATCTGGAGCCAAGACCTTTGATCTCGTATTGCTCTGAATGCTAATCACAACGAATCTCTGGGTCCACAACATCTACCTACGATCTACAAAATATCAAAAAAAATCACACGCAGGTGAGTATTTTCATACTCAGTAAGTGCTTCTTCATACACTTACCAAAGTAGTTAATGCATAAGTAATCGTTATTTAGTATGATTTATACAGTTATTCAATAGGATAAACATCCCTATTTAATTTGTTCCTAATTATGTGCTTAATTAACTATTTAATTGTTGTTTAGTAAGTTTTTCAGGAGGCAAGGTCATGTCGTGTTAAGCAACGGCGTCGTGCTCATCATTCTACCCAGAACAGTTTGAATAGGGCCATGTTACAAAAATTGACCCTGGCACAATGTCGTGCTGGTCAGCATGGGGTCGTGCTGACCTTTTCTTGTACACAATTAACTTCCAATTTTCAAGCAACAAAAGAAGCAAAAAATTTCACAAAGGTTATCAATTGCTATTACTAAATAGATACCATACCTACAGTGTTTTGATGCCAAATACATTTATATCACACTTGCTTGCTATCAAAACATACAACACATGCTTAAATGTATAATCATTCTCAAAGCACAATCTGATTATCACAACACCAATAACCTTAATATGAACAGTAAAAATACAATAATAGCTCCGCATATTAGCACATTATCAAACCAAACATGCTTATAAACAAGCCATACCACACATGGTTGTTCATTTGATCCAACCATAGTACATGTCATAAGTACAACACTCAATATTAGCATCAGCATCAAAACAACAGCAAGATGCATCATAAAAAACAACATTTAAAACTCATATAAATGCATTATGAAAATGCCAATGCGATACTAATGCAATCATACGATATGCCCCAAGGTATTTCTTTATTTTCTTTTCTTTTGCTTATTATTTTCTTTTAATTTTTCCCTCGGTCCCAAATCAGCATCAAACCATGTTCGGCAATGAGATCAGTTTAAGATATCATCGGTTCCAAACCAGCATCGAGATCTCTCTTGAAATTATCCTGAGGCCCATCCTAGGATATCATAGCCTCGTGTCACACAATGTAAAGGCAACACATCAATGAATCAATGCATTCATAAGGTCACTCTCAATCAAGTCAAATTCATACAATGCATCATATTAATCAATAGTATCATATGCTCATCATGAAAGCAAATCATATGCTTTTATATTCTCAAATTAACATAAACATCAAAGGCATAAGCCAAAAAGAGCATAGCATACCAAAATATCAAGAATCCACATTTTATGATATCAAAAAGAATAACATATCATAAAATCATCAAGACCAAATCATGCTAATATATAAGATCATAAGCTCAAACAAAACAACTATAACAAACAAGTCCATTTAAGACACATTTTGCTACCATCTTAACTCATATGCATCATTATCGAGTATGAATTAACCATACAGATGCAAGACCTACAATGGTAAGTGTAAATGGCACTTACCTAGCAACAGTTGCAAAGTCGGCTCTGAGGTCAACTTTGATCCAAAGTCCTCAACTCATTTCCTATATTAAATAATCACTCAAGGCTATTAATAACTCATTCTAAAACAATAGCACTTAAATTACAGCCTTGCTAAATCAAACTCTTAAGTTCTTAGTGACTTTCCAACCATTAATTCTCATACTTTCATTCTAAACATGATTTACATGGTCTAACTCATCCATAAGAGTTTAATTAACTCTATCCCAACTATCTAACATCATTTCAACAGTTATATCAGTTCCTAATCCTCAATTCAAAAATTCACACTAACCTCAACACCCTCAAATATATGAACTTCACTCAACCTAAGAAGAACCATCCTTACCTTAGTGAAATTAGCTCTAAGGTTATAATAATTTAAGTTCTTCTTTACTGAAGCATTTCCTCCAGACTCTTTAGGGTTTCTCTAGCTTTTCTATTGAGTTTTGCTCCGTATTTTCTCTTTAAAAAGAATGAAACAGTGTTTAGTTGGTTACTACTTAAAACCTTCCCAGTCGACACGACCTCTGACACGAGTTGCGCTCCAACTCATGTCGTGCCTTTTCAGCACGAGTTCCAATCAGGTCATGCATGCGATCATGTTGATCAATTTCTATAATGATGATCACGCCCTCTGGCACAATCGTGCTCCAAACCGTGTTCATTGTCTGGTTTCTGCACTTTTCCAATTTCTTTCAAATTTGATTCTTTTTTAATCTATTTTACAATAGATTAATTCTATCAATTTTCAGGCCATTACACTTATGTTATGGTCAAGCAATACATGGTGAAATTTAGTATATGTAGTCATACTACCAAGGGGATCCTTGAATATGTGTAGTCTGATTTGTGCAGTCCTGATCTGGTGGAGGGTCATGGAGAGTGTAGTTAGTTTATGAATTTTATTGATAAATTCTTAAGAAAATTGTGGTTGTGTTTTTTGAGATCTAACAATAAAGTGTTTGGGAATTTTTGTAGGATTCAAGTGAAGGGGGTTGAATCTTAAACTGTGCCCTTTTCTTCGATTTCGTGAAATTTATATGAAATTGTAAAGTAAGGAAGTAGGGAAGAAGAGATAACACAAGAATATAAAGTGGTTCGGCACCACCTTGCCTACTCCACTAACTTAGTACCTCTACTGACGATTTGTAAACTTCCAGTAATATTTTTTCCTTTTACAAATTCACTTTCAAGACAAGTGAGAACTCTATTACAATGATCCTTTGCTAAAACTCACACTACAACAATACTAAAATCAACAAATGAACACTCACAAGCACTTTAAACCTATTTCAATGTGTTTCTCTCAAGCTTCAAAGATTTTGGTCAAATGTTTGTCAAAGAATGAAAACATTGTTTACAAGAATGTTCAATATGTTTTTGAAGTTATAGAGTAGTTCCAGCAGTTATTTTAATCATTTTATACCTCTCTCTTGAGTTTAAGGTCGTTAGACACATAACTAGCTGTTTGTGTTTGAAATGCCCATGCATTTAATGATGTGTCAAAAGTGTTAGCGTACATTAATATCTCCAGTAACGTACGTTACCAATTCTGCTTTGCCAACTGCCACCATGCATACCTCGCTGTTCTTTCTCGGACAAAAACTGCGCTTACATCAACGTACGTTATTTTCCTATTTAACGTACGTTAATTTCGATAACGTATGTTGTCTTCATTTCAGCCTACGTTACTCATCATCTGGGTTTTACTTGAAGTTCATATCAATAACGTATGTTAACACCAATATTAACGTACGTTAATTATCTGCAGAATTCAGCAATTACGTGAAAAAATCAACTTTTATCACTTTAAAGAGTTTCATATTATCAAAACCAAGTTAGGGACTTAATGTTGATCACCATTGATCCAACAATCTCCCCCTTTTTGATAATGACAAAACCTTTAAAGAAGATACAAGATTGCAACCATTCAACAACCAAAAAAACAAAGTGTGGATTTGATCAAGACATTAAAGTCTTATCACCATGTTAGTTTTATAAGGCACAATATATATTAGGTATAACTTGTGCAAAACCGAAATCAACACAAAAAATAGCACAAAATTCATTAATCAAGTGAAACTCCATTAAAGGCCATTAAGTCAAGTAAAGCATTCTTCTCCCCCTTTTTGGCAGTATCATAAAAGGAATGCAACGAAAACTCCCCCTAAAACCATGACTCCCCCTCTAAGCAAGATTTAAACACATAAAGCACATAAGGAACACATGAAAAGAAATAAATCTCAAGGAACATGCCATGACATAACATATAGAATAAGTCCATGTCCTAAATAAATGTACATAAGAGAGTCAATAAACATACATAATAAGTGTCATAATAACAATACATAAGAGAAGTCATAACAAGTACATCCCAAAATATGATAAATAAATTAACGTAGGATGGGACTGAACTTGGCATACGTTATTCTTGTTTTCTGTAGTTCTAGAATAACATACGTTATTCTACCTACAAAACATACGTTATTTTTCTGCAGTACCAGCAACTATCAGTCTGGCGAATGACGTTTACCTTCCGATCATATTCCGTCAACCCCGGGACCATATTAATGTATGATTATATTGTAAATATTCAAAAACCGTAACATTAACACAAATCTGCACAACTACATACTTTACATTATAATCTACACGAATGACATTTATGCAACTTATATGTAAACTAAAATTAATTTCAGCAAAATCATCATCTTAATCTTCAAGTGCATCATTAATTCATCAATCCAAGTTAACATCAACCATTCAAGATTAATATCTAACACTTAACACATATCAAACCATCATATCAAAACCCATCAACATAAAACAATATCAAACCTCCAAAATTAACTTAAAAGCATATCAAAACATCATAAAGCTAATATTTTCTTATCTCTTTTCTTTCCTCAAGTCCTAAACATCATATCTTATCAAAAAAACATCTATTAACATTAATTAACATCAAATCAAACAAATCGAACAATGTATCCAAATTCAACCAATTATGCATCAAAAATCACAAATTGGTGAACCAATAACACAATTTATCATTACATCATTAAAATCAATTTATATTTCATTTAAACTACACATTCCCAACCTAAACCTTATTAAATCAAAATTCATTTTATCTAAAGGTTTGGTGAAAATATCCGTTAATTGGTCATTTGTTTTAACAAACTCTAGGCTTATGTTATTCTTTTGAACATGATCTCTTTGAAAGTGATGCCTTATCTCAATATGCATAGTTCTACTATGCATTATAGGATTTTTGCTAAGGTTAAAATCACTAGTATTGTCACACATTATAGTAATCTTTTCAAGTTTTAAACCATAATCTTCTAATTGATATTTAATCCACAAAACTTGTGCACAAGCACTTCCTGCCGCTACATATTTCGATTCGGTCATGGATATAGCTACAGTAGTTTATTTCTTACTACTCCAAGATATTAGACAAGATCCTATAAAATGACATGACTCACTAGTACTTTTACTATCTAATTTGCATCCACAATGGTCAGAATCATTATAAGCAACAAGGTTAAAATCTAAGCATGAAGGATACCAAAGTCCTAAGCCTATAGTTCAAATCAAATATCTAAAGATTCTTTTGCATGCAATCAAATATCTAAGCATGAAGGATACCACAATGGTCAAAATCATTATAAGCAACAAGGTTAAAAGCACTAGTATTGTCACACATATAAGTTACAAACATAATATCGGGTCTAGAAGCTGTTAAATAGAGGAGTGAACCAATCATACCTCTATAAAGCTTTACATCCATCAAATTTTTCCATTTTCATCTTTATGAAGCTTTAATGTTGATGTCATTGGAGTTTGCATTTCATTACAATCTTGAAGCTTGAATTTCTTTAGCAACTCCTTAACGTATTTGGTTTGGTGAATGAAAATTCCTTCCTTTTTTTTATTTGAAGTCCAATGAAGAAGGTGAGCTCCCCCATCATGCTCATCTCAAATTCACCTTTCATCAAAGAACAAAATTTCTCACTCATGGATGGGTTAGTTGTACCAAATACTATGTCATCTACATTAATTTGACAAATAAGCACATAATTTTAAGCTTTTTAATAAAGAGAGTGTTATCCATATGGCCCCTTTTATAGCCATGATGAATTAGAAAAGAGCTTACCCTTTCATACCAAGCTATCGGTGCTTGCTTCAACCAATACAATACTTTCTTCAACTTGTACATGTGGTCTGGATATTCTTGATCTTCAAATCCTGGTGGTTGCTTAACATATACCTCTTCTTGAATCACTCCATTCAATAAGGCACTTTTGATGTCCATTTGGTATATCTTGATCTTCTTATGACTCGCATAAGCACATAATAGCTGCATTGCTTCCAATCTTGCTACTGGTGCAAACGTCTCCTCATAATCTAATCCTTCTTCTTAATTATACCCTTGAGCCACCAACCTAGATTTGTTCTTAATAGGATTTCCATCTTCATCATGCTTTATCTTATAAACCCACTTAACTTCAATAATTGCTTTATCCTTTGGTGGAGGAACTAAATTCCAAACATTGCATCTTTTGAATTGGTTGAGTTCCTCTTGCATGGCCATACACCATTTATCATCCTCCAAAGCTTCTTTAATGTTTTTGGGCTCTACCATTGAGACGAATGCGAAATTCCCATGGTAATCAAGTAAGCCACTTCTAGTCCTAACTCCATCCTCTACTTTGCCAATGATTTGATCCATTGGGTGTTCTTTAACATATGCCCAATCCTTCTCAAGTGGAATAAGTGCTTCACTTTTCTCTTTAACCTCGTCTCTGATAGATTCCTCAATTTGAGTAGCTTCCGTAGCATCTTGTTCCCTTTTCTCAGAAGTTTCACCTACATCATAGTCATCAACAAAAACTATGTTTCTCAAAGGTGAGATCAAATCATCAAATTTAACATGAATAGATTCCTCAGCCATATTAGTCCTAGCATTAAACACTATATATGCTTTGCTATGGTTATAATATCCTAAGAATATGCCAATGTCCATTTTAGAATCAAATTTTCCAAAATTATCTTTTCCATTATTCAAGATATATACCTTGCAACCGAACGAATGAAAGTATGAGATATTGGGTTTCTTACCTTTCCACATCTCATAAGGGGTCTTCATTTGATCCTGCTAAAGATGTACTCTATTGATAGTGTAGCATGCCGTGTTCATTGCTTTGACCCCAAAATACTTTGGAAGATTGTACTCATCCAACATAGTCTAGCTCATCTCTTCTAAAGTCCTATTCTTCCTCCCCACAACACCATTTTTTTGGGGTGTTCTTAGAGTCGAGAAGTTGTGCTCTATCCCATATTTTCCACAACAATCTTCAAATGGCTTGGACTCAAACTCTCCCCCATGATCTGTCCTTATTGCAATGATTGCTAAGCTCTTTTCATTTTGAAGTAATCTACACCACTTAGCAAACTCATTAAATGTATCACTTTTATTAGCAAGAAAATAAACCCAAGTAAATCTTGAAAAATCATCCACAATTACAAGAGTATATAATTTGCCTCCTAAACTAACATGTCTAGAGGGTCCTATTAAGTCCATATGCACAAGTTCTAAAATTCTAGAAGTACATATTTCTCAGGTTTAAAAGATCCTCTAGTACGCTTAGCTTTAATGCAAGGTTCCCACAAATGATCTTTGATATACCTTAGTTTAGGGACACCTTTAACTACTTCATTTTTAAATAATTTAAAAAGCAAATGAAGTGGTGCATGTCCTAACCTTCTATGCCATAAGTTTGTATTTTCATCTATTGATGCTAAGCATTTTTCATTAAAGGATGCCTTATCATGCAAATTAACAATGTAAATATTTCCTTGTCCTACACCTATAAATGCTATTTTATTTTCTTTAGACACAACACAATAAGTTGATTCAAATTTTACCTCAAAGTGTAAATCACATAATTGTGAAACACTAAACAAGTTATGCTATAAACCATCAATAAGTAACACATTATTAATGGTAGGCAAAGACTCCTTACCCACTTTACCTATACCAATGATTTTACCTTTCTTGTTGTCACCAAAGGTAACATGGCCATCTTCCTTTTGCTCAAGTGATGCAAAAAGGCTTTTGTCACCACTCATATGTCTAGAGAATCCACTATCAATTTACCACAGACTTGACATGCTCCTCTTCTTTCCATGACCTACAAAATAAAAATCATGTGCTTTTAATTGGTACCCATTCTAGTTTGGGTCCTTTACTCTTAGCCATAAATACTTTATTGTCAACTTTAGTTCCTTTCGGGACCCAAATCTTCACAACCTTTATGACTCTCTTAGGAGCATAACATGAATAAGAGCTATTACCAATTTTTAAACATCTTTCACACTTAGGCACTTTCAAATTAATCTTGCTTTTAGTATGATCCAGTTTATTGAGCAATGGTTGTTCTTCCTTAAATTCTTCACAACCTAGACCATATCTAGACAATGTATATATTTGCATTTTCAACATTTGCTCAAATGTTTCATTGCCATTTGTATATTTACTAATAATCATATTATATTCTTCTCTTGCTTTATCAAGTTGAGATCTCAATTCTTCACATTCAACCAAGCATTTAGTATGATCATTAGATTCACTCAAAGATGCAAGTAATTCTTCATTTTCACTTTCATGCATCCTAAACTTAGATTTAAGCAATTCTTTCATCTTCATCCTCCTCATCACTCCAAGTAGCTATGTAAACTTCTTTTGCCTTACCCTTATACTTTTTGTGTGGGAGCTTTGATGATGGCATCCTACAATATTTTTGATGATGTTCAATTCTTCCACAATTGTAGCAAGTGTCATCATTCTTTCTATAGTTTGAGGAGGTGTTCCTTTTGAAGTTTCCCTTTGGCTCTTTCTTCAATTCTCTCCTTCTTTTCTCAAGGAGAGGCTTGTATCGCCTCATGTTCTTTGCATAAATGGCAACTTCCTCATCCTCTTCCAAGTCCCCATGCTCCTCTTCACTTTCCTCATGAGATGTCTTAAGAGCAATTCCCTTTTCTTTTTCCTTTGTCTTTGCTTTGGTCCCTCTAGACTTGATAACTATTTCATAGTTCAACAAAGAACCAACTAGAGCACTAAACTCTAGCTTATTCAAATCTTTGGATTTTATAATTGCGGTAACCGTAGCATTCCATTCTCTTAGAAGATATCTTAGAATCTTCTTCACTTTATCACTCTCTTGAATTGGCTTCCCGAAAGAGGCTAACCCATTAGTGATCTCAGCAAATCTATCTGACATTACTGTAATGGTTTCTCCATCCTTCATTGTGAAGAGTTCATAAACATGTAGGAGCATGATGATCTAGGTCTCATAGACTTGAGTGGTTCCCTCATGTGTGGCCTCTAGCATTTTCCAAATTTCTTTAGCATTGTCACAAGATCCCACCCTATTTAAGTCTTTCGGATTCAATGCACAATAAAGAATTTGCATTGCCTTAGAGTTGGATTGTTCACCCTTACAATCCTCATCATTATATTCCTCCTCTTTCTTGATCTCTCCATTTGATGACTTTGGAGTTCTTGGACCGATTGCAATTACCTTCCAAATTTCTATGTCTTTAGCTTTGATGAAGATCATCATCCTCTTTTTCCACATCATGTAATTACTACCATCAAAGAAAGGTGGTCTATTCATAAAATACCCAACATTATCTCAATTTCCTCCAAAGTTCAATGCCATCTTTGATCGATCACTCTTAGGATGTTAGTCTAAACAAGAGAACCCGCTCTGATACCAATTACATGATTCAAAAGAAGGGGTTGAATCTTGAGTCATGTCCTTTTCTTTGATTTCATGGAATTTATATGAAATTGTGAAGTAAGGAAGTAGGGAAGAAGAGATAACACAAGAATTTAGAGTGGTTCGGCACAAAATTGCCTACTCCACTACCTTAGTGCCTATATTAAGGATTTGTAAGCTTCCACTAATATCTTTTTCTTTTACAAATTCACTTTCAAGACAAGTGACAAATCTATTACAATGATCCCTTGCTAAAACTCACACTATAACAATACTAAAGTCAACAAATGAACACTCACAAGCACTTCAAACCTATTTCAATGTGCTTCTCTCAAGCTTCAAAGATTTTTCTCAAATGTTTGTCAAAGAATGAAAACTTTGTTTACAAGAAACCTCAATATGTTTATGAAGTTGTAGAGTAGTTTTCAGCAGTTATTTTAATCCTTTTATACCTCTCTCTTGAGTTTAACGTCATTACACACATAAACTACCGTTTGTGTTTGAAATGCCCATGCATTTAATGCTTTGTCAGAAGTGTTAAAGTACGTTAATATCTCCAGTAACGTACGTTACCAATTCTGCTTTGTCAACTACCACCACGTGTACCTCGCTGTTCTGTCTCGGACAAAAACTGCACTTACATTAACGTACGTTATTTTCCTATTTAATTTACGTTAATTTGGATAACGTATGTTGTCTTCATTTCAGCCTACGTTATTCATCATCTACATTTTACTTGAAGTTCATATGAATAACGTACGTTAACACCAATATTAACGTACGTTAGTTATCTGCAGAATTCAACAATTACCTAAAAAATCAATCTTTATCACTTAAAGAGTTTCACATTATCAACACCAAGTTAGGGATTTAATGCTGATCACCCTTAATCCAACAATCTCCCTCTTTCTGATAATGACAAAACCTTTAAAGAAGATACAAGATTGCAACCATTCAACAACCAAAAAACAAAGTGTGGATTTGATCAAGATTTTAAAGTCTTGTCTCCATGTTATTTTTATAAGGCACAATATATATTAGGTAACTTGTGTAAAACGAAAATAAATGCAAAAGATAGCACAAAGTTCATTAATCAAGTGAAATTCCATTAACGGCAATTAAGTCAAGTAAAGCATTCTTCTCCTCCTTTTTGGCATTATCATAAAAGGAATGCAACAGAAAATCCCCCTAAAACCATGACTCCCCCTCTAAATAAGATTTAAACACATAAAGCACATAAGGAACACATGAAAAGAAATAAATCTCAAGGAACATGCCATGACATAACATACAGAATAAGTCCATGTCATAAATAAAGCTACATAAGAGAGTCAATAAACATACATAATAACTGTCATAATAACAATACGTGAGAGAAGTCATAATAAGTACATCCCAAAATATGATCATGAAAACTAAATGAACGTAGATCACTCGGGAAGGAATAATAACATACATATATATATATATATATATATATATATATATATATATATATATATATATGTGTGTGTAAATTAAAATATCATATAATAAAATCAGAGTTCTAAGTTGTATATTTGCAGCACAAAGATTTTTACATAAACAATTTGAGTCATTGTTAGTTCTGTTTTTATATTATTTAAATTAGTATGAAACTAATGATGTTGTGGTTAACACTACATCTATATTTAGAACAACCGCCAAACTTAATATTTGTAAAGGAGTATTCATTATGATAATGTTTGTTTGTGAATTGTGCTTAACATGTTTTATTAATCAAATCTCAAAATAGAATTAGATAAGAAAAGCCACCAATTAATATTTTTGTTAATGTAAAAATAAAAAATTTGAGCCAATTCATTTTTGGTTTTAAGTGATTATTGTTGAGTTTAATGATTTTAAAATGAATTGGATTAATTACCAAAAAAATGAATTGGATTAATGCTTAAATGTTCCAGACAATGATAGTTCATTAGGGTTCCAAAACATTATACAACCAAAGATATGACTATGTCATAACTTAATTTCTCTATATGCTAGAGCTTTAATTTACATTACTCAAGGAAAGAAACAAGCGTGTAATTGGTGTATAATTCATTGGAATGCTACTCTAAATTAAACGCATAAATATGATGTGTGAAATTTAAGTTTTCGATGAATATTTGTTGAATTGTATCAATTTTCTTTATGGATTTGGTGTAACATTCCCGTCCTAAAGCCTTATAGTTAAGTAAAAATGATTAAAATGTTTACCATAATTGAGAATCAATTAGAGAATTTAAAGAAGATAATAGACAAATGGTAGTCTAAATGATAGTTTAGAACAAGTTAAGGGTTATACGAGTAAAAGTTATGAAGAAACGAAGTGCGAATGCAAAAATGGTGAGAAAACAAAGGAATGGCACAGTGGGTGTGTTGGAAACATGAGCAGCATGTCCCTGGAAAAGTGTATGAGCATGATCATGCTTAGAAATGAGCACATCCATGTTTTAGACACTGACACAGTCGTGTAAGTACCAGCATAGGCTGTGTTGTGTTGTTAAAAATGATGAAATGTTGGAAATTGAAGTAGGATGTGGAAATATGAATGTAGCATGAGGTGTGTTAGAAGCAGCACGATCGTGTTGAGCCTCAGACTGATATATAAGATGCTTCCAAATAGAAAATAGAAGGAAAGTAGAAAAGAAACAGAGAGTAGAGACAGAGACACAGAAAGAGAGAAATAGGTAGTTTGAGCTAGGAATTGAGTATATAATATCGAATTGATCGTAGAATTGAACTGAGATTCAACTGGCATAGCTGAGAAAGGAAACTTTCAAAGATAACATAAATAAATTATGATTTTTATATGTAGAATTATTGTGAATTAAGTCTAAAAGTTTGGAATTACTAATAATTGATGAGATAGGAAATTAATAGGATTGAAATAGGAGAATACACATTGATATATATTGTTATATTGAGTTTATAGAGAATTTTGTATATGATTATATAGGACGACAGTCTAGACGAGTAGGACAAGTTCAGAGCTCTTATCGTTCGGAGTATTTTAGCTAGCAGGCGAGTAATCTAACTCACTATTAAATACGAATAACTGATTGTTTGATATATATATGGTTACGATCGTATAATAAAAATGAAATTGAAAGTAACAGGTAAATGTTTATGCGAGACAAATTATGCAGGTAAGTAAAATATAAATGGAATTGTGAATAGGTATGTTATGATAGTTTAATGATTAATTATATGATCATGCAATATATGATATCGATATGTGAAATATGATTGTTACTATGATTTGATTAGTATTGATATGATTGTTGAGTGGTGATTTGCTTTGTGATTATATGATCGATCATTTTAGAGAGGAAGAATAATATCAGAGAGGAAGTATTATTCTGAAGAGAAACTAAATTATTGGAGAGGAAGAACAAACCAAGAAATGGTATTATACGTTAAATATTACATGATTATAATTAATAAGTATTACAAGTATAAATGTTACGATTTTGTTAAACTTAAAAAGAATAATTATGGGTATATGTTTTTACGATCACAAGTACTATATTCTGATTTATGAAAAGAAATTGTTTATGAAATCACATGTTAAAGTTTATATTTCTTACCCACTGAGCCCGCAACTCACCAACTGCGATCATATATTTTGTTTTTAGGATTAGGTAGTGAGACAGCTTAACTTTTGAGATTTTCACAGGTGGGTAAGCTGCTACTCTTTGCATTTTCTCTCTTTAGTAGACACCAGCTAGGAGTTGATATGTTTGGCATTTGCATATTGTGTGTATATTAGATGTGATCTGTGTTGTTATGACTAATATTACTCTTGATTGAGATTTTGGTGTTTTTGGATGATGATGATTTGTTTTATATATATATATATATATATATATATATATATATATATATATATATGAGTGATGTTTATTATTTTGGATGATAGTATAGGTTGAGGTGCATGTTGTTGTTGATATGAGAACTAATATATGTGAGAGATTGTGTTCCTGATTGGGATTGATTCCTGGATTGAATACAAGTTGAGTTTATATGTATTCTAGGTTACCGCAGAAGTACACAAAATGTACTTAGATGATACAGGTTTGTAGTGTACAAAACAGAGGCCGTATTACATCTACACAAGACCGAGCCAATGGATGTGTTAACTAACACATCTGTGTTTTGATTATTTATTTAATCGAGTTGTAAAGTGTTTAGATAAAATATTAATGTGTTTGAGAATATATCACAGCATGACACGTACAAGTATCAAATTTGGCAAAAAAGAAGTAAAGTTTTTTATCATACGATATAAATAGTTAACGTGAATAGTAATTATACAATTAATAAGATAATAAGTTTACAATGTTTTGTTTTGGTATCAGAGCAGGGATATAATCCCTGGACAGTCAATTAATATGTGATTTATGACATACATTTGTATGTGCATCGTGTGAAGTTTGTGCAAAATAATTCTTATTTTTGTTTTATAGATATGTCACAGCCTAGGCAGCCTACTCAGATAGAGGTAGCAGTAGACCCCTGAGATATTGTTCAGATATCTTATGTAGGATCTAGACATGACCCATATGATCCTAATCGTCATTATTACAGTCCAGCCTATCCTTATCCACCACCACTGCATTATCTTATCTATAAGGATCCACCTCTAACTGCTTACCAAGTTAGATCTAGAAACTTTAAAAAGTTAAAGAAGTTGGAGTTATAGAGTTTCAGGGTCTATAGATCCACGATTTGCAGAGGAGTGGTTAGATCAGGTTGTGCAAGTTTTTTAGATGATGCAGACTAGTGTTGATGACAGGTTGGAGTTTATTGTATCCTTATTACAGAGAGATACATATAACTGGTGGAAAATGGTTCCACATTCTTTAGAGTTTCCATGATTGATAGAATGGGAGGATTTCTTACGAGAATTTAGAAGGAAATACTTACCAGAGGTTTGCATTGACATAAACAGAAGGAATTTTTAGCTCTGAAGTGGGAAAGATGACTGCAGTCGAGTACAAGTTACAGTTTACCCAACTGTTGCATTATGCTGCAAACCTTCTTCCTTTCAACTGAGATAAATGTAGGAGATTTAAAGATGGTTTGAACAATAAAATTCATAAACAAATCCCTAAGTCAGAAACAAGTGATTATACAGTGTTGAGGGATACAGCGATTAGAGCGAAAGAACTTCTTAAGGTTAATGATGATGAAGAAGAGGAAAAGCAAGCAAACAAAAAGGATAGTAAATCCAGGGGAGTCTAGTATATAGAGAAAGATGATTGATTTTAATCCTACTCATACTGAATACTGAGGATTTACAGGGGCTAATCATGACCACCTTTATATCTGACATATCATGGTAGAGGATTTAGATAAGGGAGGACAGGGCAGCTTAATGACAGTTATAGGATCAGCTAGACCCATATGCCCTCATTGTCAGAGGTATCATTTGGGAGAGTGCAGAAGGTTGGCAGGTAGTTGTTTTATATGTGGACAACAGGGACATTATATGATGGATTGCCCTAAACGAAAAGATAGAGGAGTGTTTAGGAGAGATTTACCTTATACACAGTCAGTAGAATAGGGCAGTGATTTGATATCAACAACTAGGGATACTTAAGGACATGGTAGAGGAGTTGTTACTAGCTTTGTAACACCGTAGAATATTTTGGAAATGATATATATGAAAAATAGATTAAAATGGAATTGAATCAGATGAAAAATTAGAGAATTGCACAAAAAAGTTATACACCTCGACCTCTTACTGCATCCAAATGACCTCGTGCTCATGTTGAAACCCAGTAAATTCTAGAATTTAAAAATTAAATTGGAAAAATTAGAAAATCAGGTCAGCACAACCTAAGCACTAGTCGTACCCAGGTCGGGTCGATTGTTTTGATATAAATACAGCACTATTTCATTCATTTATCATTTGAAAAATAGAGCTCAAACCTTCAAACCTTCGAAAAGAGACCCTAGGATCATTAGAGGAGAAAATTAAACAAGTATTTTAGCAATAAATAACTACTTTCTTGCAAGAATCAAATCCAAGTTACTAAGGTAAGCTTATTTAGTTGTTCTATAAGCTTATGTGAGGGTTTTGAGTTTTTGAGATATTGAGTTTGCCAGGTTTAATGAGTTTAAGCTAGAATAGAAACTGTAAAGCATGTATTTAAATGAAGGGGATTTGATTAACTTCATATATATATATCATAACATGAAAAACATGATTTGGTTGAAATTAAGAAAAATTGTTTTTAATGGATGGTTACTGTGAAGTTAGAATTTAAAGTTTAAAGTGGTGTTTGATGATTCTATGTGTTCAACAAAAAATATGTGATTAATTTTGTATAGGAGGATCTGTACAATGCTTGGATCGAAGTTTAGCTTGACACCGACTTCTCACAATAGTCGAGATAAGTGTTGTTACACTTACTAATCATGTATATATGATGGTTGGAATGAAAATTAAGCTAAATATGTATGATGTGTGTGTAAGTATGTTCTTAGGAACATAATTCAGTGATTATAAGCATTTTATGCTTACTTATTTCTATTTTACTATTCATGCTCATTTATGTGTTGTTCTTCTGAACAATTGATGTTTAAATTGATAGTTCTTACTTGAGTTAATTAATATGAGCATGTTTTGAGAGTGATATTATTACTGATGATGAGGTTATATGCCTTGATTATTCATATATGATATGGATGATGACAGTATGCTCATTTTCCATTAGATGTATGGTTGACATATGGTTGATATCATGTTGATATTAAAAACATATGATTGTTTTGTGTTATGGATAAATATATGGTTACTTTATATTGAGCATACTTGATTTGGTTTGAGACATATGAATGCATTGATTATTCATTGTGTTGCATCCATTGTGTGACACTGAGATTGATATCCTCGGTTGGGCCTGAGGATTATTCTGAGACAGATCTTGATGCTTGTTTAGGACCGATGATATTCTAAGCTATGCTCAATGTTGTACTAGGTACGATGCCGGTCTGGGACCGTGGGAAAAATGAAAAGTTAAGAAAAAGAAAGAAAGCAATACCTCGAGGCATTTTGCATGTGATTGCATTGTCATTTATATGCACATATTGATTTGCATTCATATTTAGCATATGTGACTATTGCTTATGATATATTAATACTGGAATGATTAAACATAAGTTTTGTGTTATTGAGAAATGTGTTTATGAGGTGTCTATGTTGTATATAATTTGATTTGATAAACATGCAAGTATGGTTTGATACTTAGATGAATGATTGCAAACAAGTATGTTGTGAGTATTTTCAGGTATAAACACTGTTGCTTGAGTAGATTAAATATGCTGAATATGCATAAAACTTAAAGAACTTGTTTGCTACTAAAATCAAATGAAAACAGAAGGAAATTGCTGAAAACAGATCAAGAGCATGTCATTGTGCTAGTGTGACACGACTTGTTCTTTTTAGAAGATCAGACAACCAGCACGACATCGTGCTGGCTCAGCACGACGTCGTGCTGTCTTAGCACACCCTCGTGCTGGGCTGCAGATTTTCCCTGCGCATCGTTTTAAATGAGAATTTAAGAGCAAAATGATTATATGTTCGATCAGGAAATTGTATAAACTTAAAATATATGTTAAATGTGTTAAGAAACTTACTGAGTATTGAGAAATACTCACCGTTTGTTTGAATGTTTAAATGATGTGCAGGACACAAATAGTTGCTTTTGGACCAGAGCTGCAGTGACCATATTTCCAAAGCGATATCGTCAAAGGTCGAGCTCCATTTTTTAGTGGTTCCAGTTTTTTTTGTACATATTTGTATATTTATGTAAGTGTTTATATATTTGTGTTTTGAAATGATTTCAAGCCTAAACCTTTGCTTCTATTCTTGAAATTTTACTTTTATATATATTGGGCTGAGTTTTATCTATTATGAACATTTTACTTTCTCTCTCCTCTATATATATTTAAAATTGTATTGTTTTTCAAGAAAGAATTAAATTAATCGGATAAATCATTTTAAAAATTGAGTTCCACATTTAGTGGTATCAGAGTAGGGATTAAATTCACTATGAACTGTGCCAAAATTGTTTTGTACATCATGTTTTGGAGGCTAAATTAATTTGAACTTGTCATTTCTATAACAGAGATGGAGCGTAGAGATGACGTATTGCATGATCACATCGCTGAGGCCAGAGAGTTAATATAAGGACAAGGGTCAGCCCCAGCACCTCTTGAGCAGCCTGCACAGCCTACTATGCGTATACCTGTGACCCCCAAAATTTAAATATTATCTGCGTATAACTTCCCTCCTACAGACAATACTTAAACTCGGAAATCAAAGTTTAATTTAAAATAAAGAAAAATAATAATACAATTCATTGAAGGACGGTTTCAATTTCTCAAACTCATTCAATCACATATATTTATACATATATCAAATCATTTTATTTTACAAAATCTTTAGGTTATAAAAGAAACAGAACTTATAATAAATCCATTTTCAATTACAACCATGCCAAAATACATAA
>CANYCX015055564.1:0-13448 GCA_948193385.1 Breynia disticha f. nivosa | reverse complement strand
AAATGAAACTATACTTGCAGAAAAATTCTACTGCTCGTATGCTTGATTTGTTGATATTATAATGTTTTCTGAATGTCCTGTTCCACAGTTGATTTTATGCGAAATTAAATGGTAGAATGTTTTTAATTAAGTAGTATTAATCAGTTCTCATTTGTGTTACCTTTATTTAAGGTATGGATTTGGAAGTTTTTTCAAAATGAACAAGCAATTATGACAATACATCACAATAATGGTAAGCTGACATTTCTGCTATTTTGATTACAAATCTATGCATTTCCATATTTTTGTATTTGAATTACAGCAGTTTTAGAAATAAATAAAAATACATGGACATTTTTAATTATAAGAATGTCTATTATGACATTCCAATAATTTTCCAATTATCACTTGTAGGATAGTTTCAAATGTTTCGGCCTTGATTAAGTCAAGCCCGTTTTAGCATGGTTTACTGTAACAACAAAATATGCAAAGGGCAGTCTCACTGGACAATTTAGGTTAATGAGTGAGGTTTGTATCTGGTTAACATAATCTGTTAAGATTAATCTAAATTTAAATTCAACTCATTTAATAAGCGGATCAAAAGGTAAAACTCAAATCCGACCCGTTTAATAAACAGATTGACGGGTTGACTCATTTAACTAACACAATTAGATAATGCTAACAATTTCTGACTTGAAAACACGATTAGAGAGTATACAATGAGACATGACATAAATAAAACGAGTTTAGCTTTTGTTATGTTTATATTATAAATAATGATATTCATAGAAAGATTTACTAACACGATTAACTTATTTAATTAACACATATTATCCTATTTATTTATATGGGCTAATTCGTTAAATGAGATAAAATTACCTTATTTAACATCTATTGTCTCAAAATTTAAATCTAGATTCTCCTATATCTATTTTTTTAAAAATATTTATCTATGTTTTAAATATTTTATTTTGTAGAGTTATTAACAAATTTCTAACCGGTCATAATCGGGTTGTATCGAATTTATTTGTTTGACCAATTTTTAAACGAATCATAAATGGATCAATTCATTTACGACCCAAATTCATTTATACCATATCCAAACACGCTTAATTTCGTGTCGAATTGACAATTCGAGTCAACTTTTATCAAGTCTAAATCTCAATAACAAAAATTAGTAATTGTTTGGTCTAATTCCAAGGATGATAGAAGGCATTTTCCATGGAATAATGAGTCCGAGAAGTGAGACCCAACATATATAGTCAAGTCTTGAATGCTTTGAACTAATTAAGCAGAAATCACGCATTTTCCTTACTTGCAACATTCTTGTTTGCAGAAGTCAGTGGTCATGCATCTTAACTTCATACTTACCCTTGCCATGACTCTCGTCAACTTCCAGTCAACCTCATTTAATTCTAAATTTGGTATAAATCAACAATCTATCCTAATTAGTCGTCCATTTGCAGAAACATTCATTAAACTTTTTCTTGACGGGTAATTTTCCCGAGCTTCAAAGTTACGCTCGGATGGTTGGCTTATGCACAAAACTAGCCAACTAGAGCGGTAAATAAGCCAAGTCGAGTTGAGGTTTAGAGTAATAATCAAGATCGACTCGTTTAAAATTTCACGAGTTTGAGTTCGAGCCAAGTTTTGTATCGAGCTCAAAATTTTGTTTACAAACAAACTTTGCATAAAGTTCGCGAACAAACGAGCATGTTCACGAGTTTTTCAAGCTTTGTTAAACAGAAATTAAAATACAAATAAAAATTAACACATTTATTAAATATAATTAATATTTTTATTTTTTTATACAATAAAGTTATTATTTTTAATTAATATAATAAATTTTTATAATTTATTACATATTTGAAATACAAAGAAAATATGAAAGCTACATGATAATAAAAAAATCAAATATGTAATCGGGTTTATTCACGAACGTTCGCGAGCTTTCGAGCCGAGTACTACCATGTTCAGACCCGACTCGTTTAACTACCCGAGCCTAATATTTTGTTCACAAACAAACTTAATTGTAGACGAAGCGAGCTCAAACGAACTTTTATTGAATTCAAAGCTCATGAGTAGACCCGTACATTTACACCCTATAGCCAACATATGTGAAGCATACTTCATTTGATGCGCGAGCAATCAGTTTTGTGACATGGGAGTATCGTCGAAGATACATGTGGTTGTTCTTAAGTGAAAATCCTAATTTCAAGAATTTTCAGGAACGAAAGCGAGTCTGTTCATAGTTCACTCAATAAATACAAATGTGTACTAGAGTTTCACATGTCATAGATTACAACTTACCTCAGTGAATACATGCATATCATTTACTGGTTTAAGCATTAATCAAGAATAGTCAAGCATTAAGCCAACCGATATTGTATGACTCATCATAACTCTGCTTTATGTCAAACAATGTATCGTCTTTTAATGGCTAAGTAAAGATATGAGCATGATTGGTAGAGACATGTTTCAAGAAAATATCACATGATTACTACAAGAAAATGAAATTTTTTTACGATCGAATTTCGACTGACGATCTATTAAGATGAAATATGAAAAAAAATGTAAATATAGAATAATTAAAACATCAAATAAAGAATAATTGAAAAATTAAAATATAGAAACAAAAATTGTTAAAAGGAAAAATAAAAAGAAAGAGATAAGAAAATTTACCTTTAGTAGGTGTAGTAGTATACATTTTTGTAGGGAAATGAACAAAATTTGAATATCTATATGACTAGGTTTCAAAAAAAAAATACATTTCCAGATTTATCTTGTTTTACCTTTTCGATTATGTCACAGTAATGCCATCATCTTTCATTTGAAGGTTATTAACTTTTTAGATATTTGAATAATTCCTTCTGGGTCACATATATTTGATTTATTTTCATTTTTAAACACACTAGTAGCTTTCTTTATCTTAATACATAAATAAATATAAAGTCTACATTTCAAAATTGGGGCATCGTTTAGTTCTGTTGTCAGTAAGACAAATCTTGATGATATGATTCTTTCAAAAAAAAATCTTGATTGTATGATTCATGAGTATTGACATGTATATGTTGATTATTGTCGGGAAATTATGCGATAGATGATAAAAAGCAGAAACAAGAGAATACACAAGAATTTATGTGGTTCGGTCAATGCGACCTATTCCACAAGCAGAGAGCCAAGTTATTCTATTACTAGTCACCAAAAAGTGGAAACCACAAAAGCTTATAAGAGAAAAATACAAGTAACTATATATAGGTCTCACACAAATTCTATTTTAGACCTAGTATAACTCTACTACCCAAATAGTATTTAATCAAAACTATACTACTCAAATAGAGTAACCAAACCTATACTTCTAATGACTCCAAATCTCTTCAAGAAATCAATTCAACTCAACAATTCTCTCCCGTTGAGTTGATTTCTTCACAAAACCGTAACTAGAATAACTTCTACCACACTCCTTAAGGGTCTCGAGTTCTACAACACGGAACCAAGTCCAAGCCGGACTTGCCAAGGACACTTCCATGCCCTTTGAGATCCATACGTAGCACGCGAAAATCTTGCACCATTCCTGTGTACTCATCAAGACGAATTTCGTGCCATGGTTTACCAACTGCTACTCACAATGGATCTCTTGGATTGATCTTTCCCTATTTCGGAGTCTCAATCCCAAACTCCACCCGCTTTCCTCTAGAACTCACAACAGACTTTCAAACATTGGCAACACAAAGCTACCAATCAACATTATCACCACAAGACCTCTCACTACAAAAAAACGCGTTTAGCGACAAAAAATTTGGTTGCTAAATGCATTTTTTGGTCACTAAATGCATTTAGCGACCAAATTTTGCGTCCAAAATTTGGACGCAAAAATCGTTGTCGCGAAATGCACTTAGCGTCCACATGGACGCTAATTAGTGTCCACGTGGACACTAAACATTTAGTGACCACGTGGTCTCTAAATTTAGCGACCACGTGGTAACTAATTAGCGACTACGTGGTCACTAATTTGAAAAACTGAGCGGCAAAAGTACTCGTCAATTTGCGACCACGTGGTCGCTAAATGTCGACTAAAAATAAAAATAATAATTTAAATTAGTTTTTAAATTAAAAATAAAAATTAAATTAGATATAAAAATAATAATTTAAATTTTTAACCTAAACCCTAATAATATAAAAATTCTAAAAACCTATACCTCTAAAACCATAAACTCTAAATCTTAAATCGTAAAATCTTAAACCCTAAAACGTTATTTGCTAAAACCGCAAATCCAAAAATACTAATCCCTAAACTCTAAAAATAGTAAAACCCTAAATCCTAAAAACCTAAATCTCTAAAACCATAAACCCTAAATGCTATATCGTAAAATCTTAAACTCTAAAACATTAATTGCTAAATCTAAATCCGTAAATCTAAAAATTCTAAACCCTAAATTCTAAAAATCTTAAGTGATGAGAAATTGGAGAAGAAGGTGGAAGAAGTGAATAATGTGAGAGGAGAAAGAGATCTGCGTATATATAGTGGTGGAATTTTTTAGAGACCACGTGGTCGCTAATTAGTGACCACATGGTCGCTAATTGACGAGTACTTTTGCCGCCCAGTTTTTCAAATTTAGCGACCACGTGGTCCCTAAATTTAGAGACCACGTCGTCACTAATTAGCGACCACGTGGTCACTAAATTTGAACGGTATTTTTCGGTCTATTTTGCCACGTCAATGTATTTTCGCTCCAAAATTTAGCGTCCAAGTGGTCGCTAAATTTAGCACAAAATTGGCGGCAAACATTCCCGTGTCACTGTAGTTGAAGTCAACGCATTTAGCGTCCACACGGTCACTAATTTCGTGAATTTAGCGTCCAAAATTATTGGACGCTAAATTCGCAGATTCTTGTAGTGTCTAAACATCCGAATGACTTTAGCACCACCCGAGAAAACAAACATGTTTGGCCAAAGCGCCCACAGAAATCAAAATTTTTGGCTCCTGCCCGTTTCTCCCTTGCGCACGGTCATTCCATACATGTTCCACCTACTCGCAGTGAGAACTCATCAAACTATATCCCTTTTGTTCTTCATTCTTATGTCACTGTGAATTGATAAACCGAAGCCTCTATTGTCTCTCCCAGAACTGAAATCACATAAATTCCATAGGAAACACATTCGTAATATCATTTATAAAAATTGTACTTACCCTTCACGATGGTATCGACAAATTCTCATAAGACCCAGACAGAGAATACAACAAAAACATAGTTTAATCCTCATTTCTGAGCGTGACCTCAACACCTTCAAATCTAACACATTCTATTAAATTTACCAAGATGTTTACATACCTGCATGTCTTCGGTCATCTTTAAGATATGCAATCACCTTTTCTGATAAAGTTTCTTCGATAGAGATCTCTTTTGATACATACTCTCTAGCCTCTACTACAGTATTTCTATCAGTTACTTCTCTTAAGACTTTATCCTCCAGACTGTATAGAATAACACCATCTCTAACAACCACCGTCAATTCCACCAGTAACTTCTCTTCACCTTCAAACTGATACCACTTGTCATCTTTTCTGATACCACTTGTCAGGAAATTACGTGATCGAAGGTACAAAATGTAGAAATAAGAGAAAACACAAGAATTTACGTGGTTCGGTCATTGCGACTTGCTCCATGGACAGAAAACCAAGTTATTCTATTACTAGTCACCAAAAAGTCGAAGCCACAAAGCCTTACAAGAGAAAAATACAAGCTACTATATATAGGTCTCCAACAAACTCTATTTTAGACCTAGGATAACTCTACTATCCAAATAGTATTTAACTAAAACTAGATTACCCAAATATAGTAACCAAACCTATATTTCTAATAACTCCAAATCTCTTCAAGAAATCAATTCAACACAATAATTATAATGAAGTCGTGGAAAGATATGTACAGTAGCTAATCAATGATTATAATCAAGGGGGACACAACAAAATATAGGTAGCATTTGGTATTGCTATTTAAAAAATCTACTTTTAAGTAAAATATTTCATTTTCTTAACAAAATAATTTTTTTCAATTCTAATTTAATTTTTATAAAATCTAATCTATTTAATATATTATTTTATGATAAAATTTTTTAATTTAAAATATTACTTTTTATTTATAAAATTAAAATAAATATTATATAAAAACATAAAAATTTTAAATTTTTATTTTTCACTATTAATTTATTTTACAAAAAATATTTTTTAACAAATTTTTAAAATAATTTCACACTCAATAGTAGTTTTATTGTGATATGTTACCAAACAACTGATTATTCTAACAGTAATTTTACAAATAACTCTTTTTTCAACAGTTAAAGCAATTTTCAACAGCAGTTCCAAACAAATCCATAATTAATAGAAAAATCATTCTTGAGTAGATGAAATTTTCCTTAACATCATCCCTTAAGCTTGAAGTTGAAGACACTCGAAGCTTGTCCTCAAAGTAGAGGAATTTGTCGGGGCAAGAAGCTTAGTGAGGACATCTACGATTTGGTCAAGAGTTGAAAAATACTGCACTTTATGAAAAAATTATTCATGTTTTGTTTTAAATTAATTAACTTGTATGTGATTGTTATTGTACATACTTATAGTTTACCTCTGAGATCAATTAAGTCTAACTTTTACTTGAAGTTGTGAATTGTTAAGTTCCTTTGTGAGACAATATTTTAAAGTTTATTTTACTCGAGGACAAGTAAAAGCTAAGCATGAGAATGTATGATAGGTTTTTTATTGGACATGTTTTAGTATGCATTTCACAGTGTTTTCTGTGTGCATTTATGACACTTTTGACATTTTAAGCATAGTTTTGTATCTTTTTTTGGGAGAATTACAAGCTTTTTTTTTTAATAATGATTAATACAGATTTGTCATGTGGAACGATGAAATACAAGAAGTGTAAAGCAAAATTGTTCAAAATTTGGTCTTTAATCACACAAATGTTTACAGCATGGGCATGACCTGTTCACGACATGCGCATGCCATTTTGAGGCGCGTAGAAATGAGCCTTCATCATTTAAATGAAGTTAGGCCTCCTGCTACAAGGTGGAGCCTGCCGAAACCAGCAAGGGACGAAATTCACTATCCTCCTAGGGTTTTATGAGCATGAAACACCATCATATAAATACTTTTGAGTTTAAGAAATAATTCTTCTTCCTCCTTTTTTTTTCCAACAATATTTGGTGATTCCTAAAGATCTCTTTCGAGATTAATTGGGTTTTTTTTATTATTTTATTATATTTTGTCTTATGTTTAGCATATTATGCTAAATTTATACTCTCATTGAGATTTATGGAATTTAATTCTTAATTTGTGAGACTTTTATTTTTTATTTAATTTATTGAGATGAGTATTTATTTAATTTCTGTTCTATTAGTTTTATTATTATCAAATTGATTGAATTGAGAGGACTCCTTAATTTGATTGTATGATAACAGTTTGATAGTTGAAAATTGTAAGTGTCCATATATTCTTAGCATTTGGTAGTAGTTTAACATGATTTCAATTACGTGTTTGTTAGGGATGTATGACACATCTAAGAAGTAGAAGAATATTTACTGGTTTATAATGTTATGGATTGTAAGTCTTATACAAGTCAAATGATTTTGTATTAAAGGTTTTCATAACCTACATTTTTTATAAGCCAACAATTGTGTGCATAGACAATGGACTTTCACATGCTATGAGAACTGTAAGTAGCTTAACCGAGCATTAGAGCTATAATGATATTTAACTTGATGACACTGGATTGTAGGTCCAATAATGAAATTCATTGTTTATGGACAAGTTGTAATCGGTCTATAACAATATGGATTGTAAGCTTTATATAAGCCAATTGATTTTTTATTAGAGGATTTCACAATTTATATCATCACAAACCAACACACGTATGTATATTGGCCCATAGATTTTCACATGTAGTTGGTCGATTTTAGCTTGATGGCAATTAGCAAAGAAGATAATATGAAGGAGGAGGACGTGTTTGGGTTGGTGGAGAGAGATGTAAGGGATGCTGAGGAGGTTCGAGGCATGTTGTTGTCGAGATTTAAGAAAAATAATGAAGGTTGGCTCTTGTCTCTGTTACATCTTGGAGTTATCTCAATCTTATATATTAACATTTACCAAAATTATATTAAGTTGAGTAGGCAAGAATTTTCCAGTATTAATTTCCTGTACCATCTTCCACATTCGTGCCAAGAAATATTTATTGTAGTGAAGTTTGACGTGGTGAACAGACAACACATAATAATAACTCTCATCGCTTTTAACATGAGTTAGGTAAAAAAAAAAAAGGAAATAAAGAAGAAGAACAACATTATGAACCAATGAACTGGCAACGTATCCAAGAAGGATAGTTCCTAGTTTTAATTCAATCAACATCTACCCTTCAGAAAATTTCTGCAGATCTTTCCCCAGCATTTTCTGTCTGGCTCAGCTTTCTGTAGTCCAAGCTTTGCATTCTCAGCAAATCCAATCTAAAACGATAAATTTTGAACAAAATTCAGAAAACTAAAGAAAGTTTTTGTTAAAACTGTATCTAGAATGAAAAATTCAGTTACCTCAATGCAATTGTTATTGAGGAGGCGATCAACGAGATTATAAAGAATATCTTTGGTGTACTCAGGATGGCCTTGAATACCCAGAATATGGTGTCCAATTCTGAACATTTCAACGCCAGTTTTTTCCGAGAATGCAATTACTTCAGCTCCTAATGGAACCTCCCACACCTCATCTTGGTGTCATTCGATTATCGCCAATGAAGGCGGGATTTCACTAATCCCTCCCAGAAAGCTACTTGTTGCAGTCGAGTCTGTCACTATCCTCACTTTTCTTAGTCCAACATCCCATCCTGTAAATGCTTTTCCAACTTTCCCTCCCAATGCTCTGCACAGTACCTGTTAAATCCAATATCAATGCAAAGCTAAGGCAACTACTATGGGTTAATACTCCATATAGTCCCACAATACATGCCCACCTCACCTTAAAGGTGAGGTGGGGTACCAACCGATTCATGGAAATGAATCGGTTGGTAAGGGTGGGCTCCATTGATATTAGATTCCACCAAACACTTTTTAAATGTTTTGTGTGTAAAAAGTTGTAGATTTTTTGTAGATCCCATTTTAGAGTATAATGAGAGATTTATGATAAAGAAGAAATAATTAATAAAATAAAGAGTTAATGAAATGATGATGTAGCATGTTCATAAACCTCTTGAAGAGGTTTATGAGTGAAAATGCTCTTAATGATCACTTCAAGGAATTAGTATGAATAGTCAGCTTATTTGAGTTTTAAAAAAATTGGAATATATACCTGATGGCCGAAGCAGACGGCCATGATTTTCTTCTCCATGGCATCAAGAGTCTGCAACATGGAGAATAGTTTAAGAATCCAGAGATCATTACCATATGCATCATAAGGGCTGCCACTGATAACAAACCCTTCATACTTGTCAAGATCATTCATGTCAGGAAACTCTCCTTCAACTACTCTAAATAAATCCCATCCCTCTCCTTCCTCTCCGAAAGCCGCCAAGAAAACATTGAAGTACCCTCCGTAAACTTTCTCCACGTAATCGGAGTCTTTTGCCGCAAGCAGAAGACCATATCTTTTCCCTGCTGCAACCATATTCATTTTTAATCTCGGACAATAAAGTAAGATTTTAGAGTGCGAATGTGCAAAATGAAAATGAAATATTTGACGTAGAATGTTAAACCAATAAGATATTAGAGCGTTGAATACAAATATTGGAATGAGAGGAGAAATGAAGGTTGTGAGTAATGGTAGTAATAAAAAAAGGATTGCTGGTGATGGAATGAGAGGAGAAATGAAGGCCATATATAGAGAGAGACGTAGTTTTGTGTGCATGAGATGAGAATACGAAAGAAAAAAGATGAAAAAACACGCTTTATTTGCATGCATAGTTTCCCACAAAAGTTCAATTTCTTGTCAATGTTTTACATGTGATGGTATCAAATGCATGATTGTGCATATATTGGACAATAAATTATTAAATTGGCAGTAAATTACGCAGTAAAAAAGGAAAAGCAAAATCAACCGTATCTTGGAGAATAAATTCAAAGTAATATACTATAACAACAGTTGTAATAATTAGAAAATGATACATTTTATTTTCAACAACAGTTGTAATAATTACAAAATGATACATTTTATAATTCAGTTAAATATATTATTTAACTGTTATGGAATGATTTTCATGTTAAGGTAATGATTTTTGACGTTATTAGAGCTATTAGGGTTTAACAACCTTACTAATTCACGGCCGGCCAACCTCCACCGATAGGGACTCCGCCAACTGTCTTAAACCCAAAACCTTTGGAAAAATCGTTTAAAATGAAGAAAACACTTAACCCTTTCATAATCATATTTTCTAGTATTTCATACTCAAATATTTAAAAATACTAAAAAAATATAATTTTGTATTTTAAATAAGAAAAATATTTTCTTTAAAAATATGTTAAAAATAACTATTATTGTTCATTGATTTTTAAATTATAATTTTGTTAACTTATTTTTTGTTGGTAACAAACGTTGAAAAATCAGAAAAATATTTTCCTGGAAAATGAATTCCTCCAAACAAACGAAACCTTAAATGACACTTTTTTTCTTTACAATGGCATGCTTAAGATAACATTCAATAGAAACTGATACATTTTATCTTTACAAATATATGCTTAGTGAAAATATTCAGTAAAACACAACTTGCAAACACGATTCTGAATGCATAGAATTCCTTCCAAAAATATATCCTGTGAAGAAAAACAATAACAAAAGTACAACTTTCAAAAATCATTCAACACTAAAGAAAGAAGGGTTTTATTTTACCATAATAGGGCAATTGAAAAAAATTCAAAAAAGGATAAAAAAATAATTTCCACTTTAGGGTGTTTTGTATGTAGTTCAAATTTTTAATTTGTGGACTACAATTATGTCAAAAAAAAAAAAACTCATGCATCCAACAAATGATTGATTTATAATTATATAACGATTGAGTGATAATTGATTATTAATTGTATTAATTTGTATTCTATAAAGAGAGAAAAAATAAATAATTATGTATTAAGAGTTGTTAAAAAAAGTATAAAAAATTTAATAATAATAAAATAAATATAACATAAATATTAAAGAAAAGGTGAGAATTACACAAATCATTTGAATCAACCATTTGTTGGGTGCATGGGTTTCTGGATTTTGACATGATTGTAGTCGACAAATTAAAAGTTGGACTACATGCAAAATACCCCAAAGTGAAAATTATTTTTTTCACTCTCTTTTGGAACTTTTTAAATAACCATTAAATGGAATTTTCTTTTTAATTTCCCTATTATGGTAAAATGCCCAAAAAGAAGAACAAAAACATTCATTTGTATCTGATGTAGATGTTAGGAATGTGTCCCGCATCGAAAAATGTAAGAATATGAAGTGGTTTATAATGATATGAATTATTGGTCTTATACAAACCAATTGAATTTGTATGAGAGGGTTCCACAACATGTATTGTTCATAAACTCATACACGTATGCAGAGGCCCATGGACATTTAACATAGTATCAGAGCTATAAGTCTCTTAACCGAGCATCAGAGTCATTTAGCGTAGCATAATTGGATCCTGGGACCAGTAATAGAAGTCATTGTTTGTCTGTAAGTCTTTCAATCAAGCATCAGAGCCATTTTGCTTAGCGACACTGGATCTTAGGCCCAGTAATGAAAATCGTTGTTTGTGGACAAGTCGTAATCAGTTTGATAATGATAAGCAGTGGGTTTGACTAAGTTACACTTGTGAGAGAGTGTTAATAATGTGTCCCACATCGAAGAAATGTAATAATATGAAGTAGTTTATAATGATATGAATTGTGGGTCTTATATAAGTCCATTAATTTATTATTATAGAGTTCCACAAATTGAATTATTCATAAGTTTATACGACTGTGAAGGGACTTATGGAGGTTTAAGAATAATGATGGATTTTAGAGGAAATTAAATCAAGAAAATGAAAGACACATCAAACTGAGAAAGAATTGGGCTGCAATCTTTTTTGTTATGGTTGAGAGAGAAGAAAATGTGGTTTGTTCAAGGAAATGTGTAACGCCGCAAAAATACTAAAAATTAGAAAGAATATAACTAAATATATAGTGGGGATCGAGTAAGGAAAGAATGAGAGAAAATAAAGTAGAATTAGGCCAGCATGGACTTGACACTGGCTCAGCATGGGTCGTGCCAATGCCACTATATTAAAAATATATAGCACGATGAGAAACACGAGTCATGGTTGCGGCGTGTGTGGAAACGCGGCACACGGTGCTCGGCACGGGCGTGTCGAGGGGCATGCCTTGTGAAACAGATAAAACACAGACAGACAAGCGGGAGACTCATTTTGAGTCTTCAAAACAGTCTCAAACCCCACCAAAATCACCCCAAACCCTAGGTTTCTGTAGCAAGTGGCCTCTAGTAAGAGGAAGGGAGATTCTTACAATTTGGGGAGCTAAAGAACTAACGAAATGAGCTAGACCCTTGTTGTTGAGTTGAATTTGTGTCTAGATTTCTGCATGTTATGATTTTTGGTTGAGATTTTATGGAAGTTGTGAATAAAATCTGGATTAGTGACGAGTCGGGTTAGGAGAACTTGAGAGGATGTGAATGGTTAATGAATGGGGTAGGAAATTTAGGGTTTAAGAGGAAAAGAGGGGTTTTTGAATAAGTTTTGTGAGAGTTAGGAAAATGTAGAAAGAATTGAGGGATTTGGATTAAATGGGTTAATTTGGTGGTTTATGGTGAGAAATTAGTTTAATTTAAGTGAAAATGAAATTGTATAGGAGGCAAAAATCAGAACTCGAGCTGAGGTTGAGTGCTGAGCACACGACTTCACAGATTACGAGGCAAGTACACTGAACCACACTTAACTTGTTATGTTTTGTATTTGTATGGTAACTAAATGCGGTTAATTGCATGTTAGAAAATGTCTAGGAAATGTGGATGTATAATGGGAACGATGAATGGAATATGATTGATGTTATGTGTGCTTTGGTTGTGGAATTTTGTATGTTGAATTGTTGAGTTGTTAAAACGTGGGTGTTGTTGTGTATTGATGGAATTGAGTTTGAAACGACCTAATTAATGGAAAGGTTTTGAATGAGAAATTTGAGGATGAAATTTTGATATATGATCATGATGAGTTGTAATGAGTTATGGGCGTGTATAAGAACATGGTTGCATTCATTTGACATGATTATTGTGTGTGCATTGGCTGTAATTGAATGAGTGGGCAATGGCCCGAAAGTGTGAGTGAGAGCTCAAGGTTGTAAAGGAAATAAAATAGGGCAAGAGCTCAAGTATGAACGAAAGAAATAGAGCGAAAGCTCACTGTCGTAAAAGGAATAAGAGCGAGAGCTCGTGTTTATGTGAGAATGAGAGCGAGAGCTCTCTGGTC
>CANYCX015053512.1:0-21115 GCA_948193385.1 Breynia disticha f. nivosa | reverse complement strand
ATTATTCTTATTGTTTGCAGTTTCAATTCAATTTTCTATCAAAATTTCATAATCCCACCATTTTTTGAAATTTTCACGACGGAAATGAAATCTTAAAATTGTTGTTCTCCAAAGTTCACATAAACATATATATATATATATGTATATGTATGTATTTGATCGGACGTTCTAAGTTTCACAGAAGTTGACATGTTCACAAAAGATATAATCAACTTAATGTATGTTTTAAGGTTCACAGAGGTTCACATGATCAAGTTCATAAAACAAAAAACTCAATTAGAGTACACGTTCTAAGGTTTAAGTAAGTTCACAAAGAATATACTCAATCACATCACAAAACGTTCTACAATTTACAGAGGTCACATGATCATGTTCTAAAAAAAATTAATTTGAACACAAGTTCTAAGGTTTGCAAAAGTTCACATGATCAGGTTCACAAAAAAAATACTCAATCACATCTCAAATGTTCTAACGATTTTGCAAATAATTGATAAGAGAAAGCTGCGATGCAAAAAAAACGAATGGATATGCGACAGTTAGAAGACTGCGATTCGAAAGAAAAGAAAAAAGAATTTATAGTGAATGGTTTCACGTTTTTTGGGAATATTTGCGTGAAAATAAGAATGATAACTTTATCTTTGATTTTTAAATTTAAGCATCAAATAAGGAGGAGATATGGTTTGACTATTTTCGTAATATACAAACACTAAATTGACATAAATATAAAATAAATATAAACTATTATCATAATCATAATTAACGAAACTATGGTGTCATTTCTTAAAAAGTAAACTCAAAATGTGGCATTTTGGGTAATTACCTGGAAAAAATTCGTCTAATTTTTTCAAAAAAAATAAATTTCAACAAAATGTTTTCGATAGTCAAAAAATTTGTTGAATTTTTGGTGGATTTCCTATAATTTTAAAGTTCCGACAATTTCAGTTGAAAATTTTCTCACTAAATTGGTTGCAACTTTAATGGTGTGTTTATTAATGGAAAATTATACTATTTTTTAAAAAAAAATTCTATTTTTCAAATTATAACTAGAGTTTGAAAATTACTAAAAGTTATTTTTACAATTTTTTCTTATAAAAAAGAGTTTGATTTCTATAATTTTCTTAATTAAAAAAGCAAAAGATGCGCTAAATTTTTTTATCTCATAGATATAAAAATATTATTTCTTTTTTACATAAAATAAGTATTTTTTGCTCTCAAAGCTCTGTTTTTTTAAGTTTGGTAAAACTAGGTTGGAACCATCATATAAAGGCAAGGTAATGTCGTTTGAATTATTAAAATAATTGTAGAGAGATTTCAGTCGCATAATTATGAGATTTATTAGTATTTTTTTCTTTTTATAAAAGAATCATGTGATGTTTAGATTAGATTGTTTTATACATATCGCTAACTTATATATTTATTAGGGGATAAAGTTCAATTTTGGGTCTATCATTTTTTTAAAGTACAATAATAGATCCAATCTTTTTTTTGGTCTAATTCAATGTCTAACGTTTGCACTATAGTTTAAGTTAGGGTCTATGGTTTGTAAAAATATGGTAAAATCTCATTTTTAGTAACAGAATTGATAATTTAAGATTGAAATAAAGCTATTTTTAAGCAGTTCTTACTCAACAGGAGCTGTCTTTGTGAGTTTGATAGAAAAAAAAATTAGCAAAACATTTGGATTTGTTTTAGTTTTTGAGTTATTTGAATAATTTAAACTCAGTTATCATAATAAAATAATGTCGTTTTGAACTGTTGAAGTTAAAAATTACAATTTAATGTTCCAATGTAACTCTAATGTATCACCGTTAGTAACACATAAGCTTCTATTTATTAGTGTATTAATCAACACCTTAATTGAACCACAATAAAAACGTTAGATATCGAATTGGACCAAAAAAAGATTGGATCCAATATTGTACTTTGAATAAAATGTTTGACCCAAAAACGAACCTTATCCCTATTTATTAGTTTCTAATATAAAATCTGAGATATTTTTTCATAGAAAATCTTTTAAAAAATAAGTTGAATTTGAACAAATTTTCAAGTACATTCAAATAGAAAAGTGACAGCTTTTAAACATATTTTTTTAATTTTTCACGATTTTTTTAGAAATAGAAAATTGAAAAAATTAGAGATAAAAAACTGAAAATAATTTTCTGTTAATAAACAAATCTTAAAAAATTCAAACTTCGTTTATTTTCCTTCTCTCTTTTTTATTTTTTGTCTAAATAATTCTATTTTTATATTTTTATTTTTGTTCAATTATTCGTGTCGCTGTATTTTCATTTTTTATCTTGTGTTTTTATTTTTAAAATTTTTATAATATTACTATTTTTATTCAATCTTAATTTTTCGATGAAATTTGCAGAAAAAATTCCGATAAATTTTGTCAAAAAAATTTTGGGAAAAATTAAAGTTAATAGGAAAAATTGGGGAACAATATGTAAAGGTAGTAAGAATTAGGATAAATTTGGTGATTGGGCTAGCTTGTTTAATTATAGATTAGGCATCCGTGGATGAGACAAGCAGATAAATTAACAAGTGATATATATGCACACAACTGAAGAAATGGATGCTCATTTCAATTTCTTATACTTTATGCTCTTCATCATCCCTCACCACTTATCAACTTTCCATTACAAAATCAAACTATTAAATACTCACCCCATTGTCCACACAATTTGCTTAAATTACTATTTCTACTCCCTCTTCCACTGAAGAAAAAAAATATATAAGATGAACAGAAATGACCAACACACAACGCTTCAAGATCCCCTGGCTTCAAATAAGCTACTGCTGCAGATTCTTTCCCGTAACATATCCAAAAATCTTTTTAAGGGGGCAAAACTAGACAAGTTTAAAATAATAAACGTTGTAATAGGTGGTATGAAATGCATCTTCACCATTGCATTGCCCATTATTATTTTCTAATTTGCCCCACAGATACTGACGCACATAAGCAGCTGCATTCAAGAAACCAACCCACCGACAAACCAAGCCAGCAAGTTGTTGGGTCAAAATAGAAGATTATTTGATCAGTTTGTGGTTGCAGCAGCAGCAGCTGACGGTTGGGAAAGTATGTTAAAATCACTTCAAGTCATGATATTCGAGTTCGTTGAGCCAAACTCCACAAAATTGAACCAAGTATATACTCGAGCTGTCCCTCTTCACATTAATTAAATGCCCCCACCACTGCACATCTGAAAGCCATGAGAAAGTGAGTTGCTCCAAAGCAAGCAGCTCTTTACACAGATCACACACGCTGGACCATTCCAGTACCAGCAATATGAAGGATGGTCCCGGGCTTTACAGCAACATACGGGCAACTTAGTGCTCTAAAATTGTTAAGCACAAATCATCACCAGAAGCAAATCATACCATATACAGTGAAATTCTACATTCGAATTTTATTAATCCAAAAGATGAAAAGTATTCCAGTTTCTTGCTACATCGTAGCAAAGATTTCCAGAAATCTGACTCTAAGCAGAAGGGATACACTCATTATTAATTGGTTATTAGTTAACAGGCCGAACTAGAAACAAGGACGTGGCACACCAAGGGTGCAAGTACTTTCAATTACAGAGAATTAACCAAGCTTATTGCAGAAAAAAAAACGTCTAATGGTAGAAGATTAGACAGAAAGCTGAAACTCGTACCAAAATGGAAAAAATGTGGAGTAGCTATGAACAGGACAAGTGAATTTACAGATCTACGCAGCAACAAAATTACCAGGATCCAACGGGATAACTGTTTCTGGAAAATCTGTCCTTCTCCCTGCCAGAGAGTAATAAGCAAGTATATGGGATGGATGCTCCACCAGAACTTCCTCTCCTTGCTGGTTAACAATGGCAACTCCTCTGGCTGGGATCAACTCGATATTCCAAAATGGGCGAACCATTGCCAGAAGATCACGACCTGTTGCTGCTCTATAACCTTGGACCCATAAATACCTAAGAGAAGAAAGTTGCAACACAGCCCTCGCAAGTGCACTCTCACTGAAACAACAACCCCTCATTTCTAGTTTTTGAAGGCTAGGACATCCTTTGGAAAATTCCACAAGCCCTCTATCAGACTCACCAACATAACCCAGAAGCATCCATCTCACTTTAGGACTGTATTTCCCAATATATGCTAGACCTGTATCAGTCAAACCCCCTTGTCGCAGATAAAGAGCAAATCTCTCGAGCTTTGAACAACCACACAGTAGAGCTCGAACTCCATTGTCAAGTGGCAGATCTGTTATGCTCTCTTCACGGTCAAGTAAGACAAGACGAAAATCATCAAGGTGCTTCAAGTGAGCACCTATACATTCTAGAGCTGCATTGGTAATATCAGAAACATAAACAGCCAAGTATTCAAGTTCTAGGCAGCCTTGAGACAAAACAATTAATCCTCTTTGTGAAACTAAACCTTCTTCATCCTCCATTCCTTGCTCATCCGCACCACGCTCAATCCTAAGCCTTTTCAATCGCTTACAACTACCAGAAAGAACTTCAAGTCCTCTATCTCCAATAACGTTTCTCGTCTGCCCATAGAAAAAAAAAATTACAGTGCATTTGAACTTAACTAGAGGGAAAAAAAACATATATTTCACACCATAACTTGAGTTCATATTAGTAGTTGCACATGCTAAAACAAAGGGGATAAAGATCTATTTTGAGGAGAAATTTATAATTTGCGCAAAGAACACTGAAGGAAAGATAAATTGTTAGAAAACTAATTCATTAACACATTAATAGTGGAATACCATGTTCTAAAGCTACTGTTCAAGAAAATTAGTCAGTTGCTTCCAATAAGTTGCCAATTTGACTTGCTTTTTCAACAAAACAAAAAGAACCCTTCTTTTGAATGTTTTCGAAATATGAACGGGTAAACACAATTCCGATCTCATGTAAGAACAATCAATTTTCCAGGGAACATGTCAGTTAATTTTTGTGGGTTAGTTTTTCAATAACTTAAGAATTTTACTTGATGATTCAAAATAGAGAGGAGTTGAAAAGACAAATAGGATAAAATGCTGATCTTCTATATCTTTGTAAGGACATCATAAACTAAGAGAACAAATTAGTGAGCCTGAGGAAGTAGAGAAACAATTTGGAAATGTACCTCGAGAACCTCCAGGTTTGGACACCTTTGAATTAACTGACAATGGTCTTCTGTATCCATCAATGCATAGAGGAGATCCAACTTCTTGAGCAAGGACGCAAAAGGGAATACTATAGGCATCTCATTCTTTCCCATATATGTCAGACCCAAGCGGCACAATTTTTGAGGAAACTGCACAACAGAGTACTTCTCTGCTTGATCATTAAAGGAACCCCCACAAAATTCTTCTAAAAATGTTGCAGCTTGGAAAAACTGAAGAAGATCCAAAATTTCGCAGTCACTAATCTTCACAGAAACCAAGGATGGACAATTTCTGGCAATAAGTTCAAGGTCTTGGAATCTGACTTTGGTAAGATCTGTCATGTAATAGTTTAAAGCCTCAAGAACTGTATTGTTCATCGCAAGTTCATGAAGCCAATCTCCATCTTTTTCTACAATTGTGCTTTCTTCCAAGAATAATGTTCTTAATTGCCTGAGAAGATGCATAACAATAGCAGTGTTGAGAACAGACCAAAATCAATATATAGAGAACCTTGTTTAAATCGAAAAAGAGACATTAAAGCTCACGATCAAACTCAAACATACTATAAGCAACAAAACTTTGAAAAATTGATCCTTATGACAGATATGCAGCCATTAATATTAGACATGTAAATGAAATAAATTTCACGTTTCCACCAATGTTTAAGACATCATTTCTTCTTCCTATGATTCATTCTTCCCCAATAGTTACAATCGTAAAACTTAAAGGTAATTGCCATCAACAACTTAAACCGGAAAATTGATAACAAATATGCAATCTTTGCGAAGTTGAATTGTGCAGCATCTTACAGTAACCTCATCACTCTAAACTCTAAAACCCCTCATCAACACAAATATGCAAATTAAACAAAACTAAACCATTCAGTTTCTTTTCGAACCAAGAAATGACAATTAATCAATCCATTAAAAGAATCAACCTATGTCATTCAGGTATGGAAAATCTATCATTTCATTTCCCCAAGAACCATACTACACTAAACAAATTACACACTTCAAACTTAACAAATAACCCACCAATCCAAATAACTGAGGTCAACCCAATTGAACCATACGAAAAAAAAAACGAAAAAACTAAAGTCAACCAAAATCCAATACCTGCAAAAGCGACCCACGTGTAACAGACCGTCGGTGGAAAACCCAGAACACTTATCAAGCTTCAAAGACTGCAAAACCTTTCCACGAGACGTTGACAAAACCTCCAGATCCGTGTCACTAACAATCATCCTCCTAAAATGAAGAGCTCTCAAGCAATGAAAAGAATTCGCAATTTCGTTAACCCAAGGAGTAACAAAGCCTCCCCAATCCTCCGGTATCAAATTGAACATAGCAGCTCTAGGCTTCCCTTTAAGCCTCAACGACTCTAGATGCTTAAAACGACGGCGTAGCCGATCTGGACTGGTGGTGTAACACAAAGCTATTGTTATATGCTTTCTGGTCAAAGCATCGAGCTCGTACCATCTTTTGCACACTAATGAAACGGCGTCGCGGTCACGTGGGTCCACTATGTAAGGCATCACGCAGCCCAACACAACGTCACTCATCGTCACCTCCCCTTCGTTCCTTCCTTTCTTTTCCTCCATACAACTCTTCTCTTTAAATGACCAAAATTGGCTTCTTCCTCAACAACCAATTATCTTTAAAGATATATTGAGGAAGAATCCTGGAGTGGTGAAGGCGGCGACAGTTGAAACAGTTATTGGGAATAAAGGGGGGTGCGAGGGTTTTAAGAATGAAGGTTAGGGGAAGAGGAGAGAATGGATAGAGAGAAATAAAGAGAGAGAGAGAGGAAAAGGACAAGGAAATAGAACCAATGAGAGGTTGTGGAAAAACAAGTGAAATGATTTACACTAATTAAACTTGATGGCTGCTTTCTCTGTTTTGCTGCTTCTGTCTGGTTTTGGTTTTTGGGATATTTATTTATTTATTTATAACTAATTCCAAAGCTTTCGTCTAATTTTACCTCACCTTATTACCTCACTTCACTGAAGAATATTCCATATTTCACTTTTTACGAGACCTATGAATCTTCCGTTCTATGCTTCCTTTCAACAAAAATTGTATTGTTTATCGGTGTTGTTCAACTAATAATTTAAAAATAATATAAATAAATAAAAATATATAAAATTATTTAATTTTTTAATGCTTCAAATAAGTTTAATTTACTAGTTGAACCTGTCAGTTTGTTGGTTTTTTCTGATTTAATATCGATTTATTTGTAAATTGATTTAAATGGTAAAATGGAATTAGACAAATAATCGATTTATTGATTCAACCGATTTGATCTGATTTTTATAACATTGATTGTTATGATTCTAAATAGGTCCAAAAGTAATAACATCTAATATGATTGTAAATGTCGAATTTTGTTTGCAAAAAATATGATAACATTTTTTTCCCTATATAAAGTCTTTGGTTTATTTTCTTCACTCTTACTCATTTTCTCACTTTGAAAACCATTACTTTATCAAATCCCTCTCAATTCCAGGTTTATCTAATACATCCAAATTTATTTCAGAACTCAATAAAAAGATTTTTCCTAAATATTCTCTAAAAATTTTCTACAACAAAACTTCATACCTTATCCACCATGGAGATTTCAAAATCTCCTTTCCAAAAATAATTCAAATATTGTTGTGTCTTTATATACGAATTCTCAACAAAGAGAAACTCCTTATCTTTCCATGAAAACAAGGAGGTTTACAAAAAAAATATATCGACGTGTCAACAAGATAATTTTTTTGTACATTATTGAATATCTCAATTTTTGAGAATGCGAAGGTTGATAATTCACAGCGATGCATGAACTACTAAAAGCATATCGTCTAACGCTTCAACTCGATCCAATATGATGGAAGGTGGACAAAAACCTTAGCCATTAAAATTCAATAACACTCAATCTACAAAAGCGTAGGACGATTTGATGGTATTCACTATTTCCTTGAAATGAATGGAGGCTTTGATTGAAGCGATGACTAACTTACGCATCATGCTCGAGAGATGTAGCAGAAAAAAAATGAAGAACAATAAGTTCAAAGGTAGAAAATATTTTTAATTTAAGCACGTATGAAAGGTTCTTGCATCTCTAAAGTGGGCATGATTGACTCCTCAAAGAACCATAGTCATAAAAGGATCAAAGTCGCGGGAGTATACAACCTCTGACTCTATTAATCTTTGCTGGGGAGAAAGTGGAGATTGCAACGAACTCAAGTGTAATAAATCAAAATGATGCTAAACATAGTAGGCAGAAAGACAAGGACATCCATATTGAGATTGAGGATCCCTAACATGATCAAGCTGCAAGTCATAATACAAGATGATTGGTGTATTCAAGATGGTTGAAGATATGACAATGCAGGTGGCTAAAGAAAAAAGAATGACAAAAAAGATACGTCGTGTGATGTTGTAAAGAGTAAGATTGTTTTGGGAATAGTTTCTTAATGAAAGACACTTTCAACATGATCCTATGCAACTCTAAATTTAAAATGAAATGGTGGAAAAAAAATTATGCGAAAAAGAAGAGGAAATTAGATTTCTAGTGTTCCTTTGTTCTAATTATGTTTACTTTTTGAACCTATTTTTATTGTTTAAATTAATGAATGTAACTTAATTTTTAAATCAATGTAATTTTAATTATATTGTTTATTTTTTAACTATATTGAATTAAATTTGATAATGTTGTAAAACGTTAAGTTATACACAACATGCCGACTAAAAATAAAATTCTGTTGACGAGACTTTGGGTTGCTAAGAAAAAGTGAGAAGTCAAACTATTGATGTGAATATGTGAAAAGATGATATAGATAGTTCTAGATGAAACTTTAGATTGTTTTTTTGTCTGAACATCCGGTATTCCTGACACATTGGTCGAGACTAATTCGGATTCGAAGCGAGAGGCATGACTCATCCCTCACAAGGGCGACTCTCCTCGGACTCGAACCTGGGTTCAAGCTTTCATGTGATCCAACCAACACCTCGTGGGTATAAAACTTTAGATTGTGAATGCTCTTAGTTAATCCCTTAAAATTTAACATCTGAGTATGTTTTAAACAACTTTATCATTAACGCTCGGGACCGGAGAAATTCATTTTTTGCGAAAATATTTTCTTGATTTTTCAACGTTTGGTACTAACAAAAAATAAATCAACAAAATTATACTATAAAAATCAACAAAAAACAATAATTATTTTTAACCTATTTTCAAAGAATATATTTTCTTATCTAAAAATGAATGTGAATCAACAAAAAATATAATTTCAAAAAAATAGGATTTAGAAACTTAATTTTCATAAAAAATATTTTCTCAAAAATATTATTTTTCGTCAAACAAGTATCACAAAGTCTGATGAAAAATTCTTTTTTTTCTCAACTCGTGTACGAGCATTCCCCACAATTTTCGTAACATAGTCCTTACTTTATCAATCTTTTATTATCTCCTTAATAAATTTAGCTTCTTAATAATTTATATTATATTAGACTTCTTAAATATGTCTCTGTTTAATTTTATATTAATTCTTTCAAAATTAACTATATAATGTATTTAAACCTTTTATATTTACATACTTTACTATATTTATAAATTATTTTTTCATAAATATTTGTGATTATATATTTTTTTAATATATATTGAGATAAATGTTTAAAAAATAATATTTTTTACATTTTTTGTTTATATAACTATTGGGTTCTTCCTGTGCAAATAAATTCTCATTGTTTAACAAATCTATATAAAATAAATGTTTAGCCATGATTTTTATTTCAGAAAAAAAAAAAGACTTAACAAAAAAAGAGAAAAAGTAAAATAAATATGAGAGTCATTTTTTAGTTCTTTATATATAAAGAGAAAAATTTAAGATTTTATTGGAAATGTTCTATGACGTCAAACACAGCAATAACGGAGTTACTAATTCTGGAAGAAAGGATTCGCCTCATAAAATGTGCTGTATTGTATTACTATTTCTAGGGGCGTAATTCCCACCTAGATTCATCAATCGCTCTCGTCACCAAATCCTACAGCTGCTAATGTAGCTATATTTTTATCTAGAGTTATCAATTTATTTTTTTTAAAGAGTTATCAATTTATTTTAATCATGTCGTAATTATATTATAAATTTTTTTTATTAAGTATTAATATTTATAATACAAATTTTATAAAAACAGAATTCGTATTGTTTGTATCGTATTATAAATATATACTCATAATTCGTGTTATTTTGTAAAAATTGACAATTCTATATTTATTAGAATAAGATGTATACATTGTTCAAATATCAATCAATTTGCTAAATAAATTATCATAGAAAATCCAAGTAAAGATGGATTAAATAATTAATGTGATGGTTAGTTGGGCAATTGTATATTAAATTGTAACTTGCATTTGAAGACATACTTTAATCTACAAAAATGTCAACCATATGATTTCATTCCTTTCTTTGAATACACACTGAGTCGATTTTGTCAATTTTCAACTACACAGAACTAAAAGTATAAACTTTTCCGAAAAAAAAAAACTAAAAGTATAATTGTTTTTTATATAAATTATCAAATTGAAAGTAAAACATTTGAAAGAGAGTCTACTTTACGTGCATTCTAAGAGATGATAATGCGTACCTTTAGCTATAACTATTAATGAAAACCACCAACATTTGTATATTTTTTTTTATTTTTACGATGGTGATTAAAAAAATAAATTTTTATAAGCATAGTTTTGTAATAAATTATTTTATATATATTGAGTTAATTAGTTAAGTCGGATATGAAGAAAGAAAATGGTGCATTGAACAGATTTTTTGATGAATCTAAATTTTTGTATTTTTATAATTTAAATTTTATAGCTACAAATTATTAATAAATTACTCTATGAGAATGTATATGCTTAATTAATCCAATAATTTTATATATAATAATAAAGAAAAAATATAATATGGTAAGAATATTTTTTATGAATCCAAATAATTATTTAACTATAAATCCTCATAGAATTTCAAATATTTAGTCACATATAGAATTTTTAATCAAAATTATAATTCTTTTAGTATTATTCCTCATTTATTAACAATATAAAATAAAGAGTCCTCTAAAAAATGGGATAATTGTCACTGGTTATACCTTTTATTCTAGGCTTCGCAGGTTATTTGTGTATATTTTTGTCAATAAATGCAAAAATTCACAACAAAATTGAGTCTTTATATAAAAAATAATCACTAATACTAATTTTTTAAGTAAATTTCTCTTTAATATTTTTGTCTTCAATAGTTAAGTTGCAGATTAATGTTTCAGTCCACGTTAACATTCCATAGAAAATCCCTCATTTAAGCACTCATTATATGTGTCTTATAACAAGGAAATAAATAAATAGGCTGTTTCGATAATGGGGATTTTATTTTGATTGTGGGTTAGGGATGAAAAAAAAAAACTCATATCCAACTTGATTTGACCCAATTAAAATGAGGCGGATTTTTTAACAATTGATGGGGAATGAGTCAGAGTATGAGACAATCCGATATTAAATATAATGGAGACAGGACGGGGTCGATATTTAGTATACCCGCCTCATTCTCCACCTCAAACCTGCCCCGCTATAAATAATATATAAGAATAATATAAATATATAATATAATATAAAATATATTATGTTTTATTTAGGTAATTTATTTAAAAATTTAATTTAAGCAATTATACTTTATTATTAAATTAGATGTTGATTATATTATGAATTATATATTTTAGTTTATAATATTTAATAAAAAAATTATATATTTAGAAAACGGGGTGGGGATGGGTTTCATATTTTTAAACAGGATGGGAATGAGATGTATATTTTGTAACTCGACAAATTACGAGTCGGGGACAAAGAAAGAAAAAATATTATAAGACAAAGATGAGGACGCTATAATCCAACTCTAACCCGCCTCATTATCATTCCTACTATAGGTCAAATTTTGATGACTAGCATTTGTCTGAACCATAAGGTCCATAAGAAAATGTGCATAGTTGTATACAAAGTGAATAATACTCATTCAGCTTTTAAAAATAGATACAATATAAATTTAAATTTAAAAATATAATTGTAATATTAATTAAATTATACGTTATTTTTGTTATGCATTTAAAAATTTTTGTTAAAAAATCTACTATTAAAAAGATTGTTTTATAAAAAATAATAAAAATAACAATATATTTATCATAAATAAATTTAAAAAAAATTATATAATAAAATACTATATATAGAATATATATTTATTTTTAAGAGACAATCCATATATTTTGTTTTACAAAAAGGGTTTAAAAAAAGTTCGCACACTCAATAGAAATCGGCCAAAAATTCCATACCTACTCGTCAATAATATATGTGACACCAAATTTTACGCTAAACTCATAAATCATCATTTCAACATAGATTTATTATCTCTCTAGTCTTCTTAACTCATTTTATATCTTTTCAGTCTCTTCAACTTCTAAAATCATTGTATTTAAATACAAAATTTAACATCATTAGTTTTTTTCCTTAGTTTAGTGAAAAGAACATGTTTTGTATCCTCTTAAACCTATAAACTTGTAAATGCATAATATTTAACTAAAAATTATGACATCTTAATGAACTAATAATATTGTTCAAAATATAAACTGTTGTAAATTTGAGTTAAATTTTATAAGACTGCATAACTTAAATATTTTAGATATATTTTAAATCATAATACTACTTAGTGGTACACATAGTTCGATTCAATTAAATTTTTAATTAAACTGTTAACCGTCCAAATCAATTTGTTCAAAATGAAAAAAAAACCCAATATTTTTGTTGGAAAATTTTGGACAAATTTTCATCGAAAATTTCAGACAAAATCTGTTGAAAATTTGTGTCGAATTCGTTTTTTTGTAGTTAGAATATTAGAATCTATTTTAACAAAATATGATGTTTTTCTTACAAATTTTTTTAGACAAAATCTATTGAAAATTTGTGACGAATTTCGTTTCATTTTTTTGTAGTTGAAATATTAAAATTTATTTTTTAAAAAATAAGATACTTTTCTGACGGATTTCGTCATAAATTTTTGACACCAACATATTGAATTTTTTTCACACCGAATCAGCGGTTAATTAAACTGATCAATTTGGACGGTTAATAGTTCAATTAAAAAATTGGTTTGAATCAAATCATGTTTACCGTTAAATGGTGTTATAATTTATAATATGTCTAAAATATTTTAATTATGTTGTTTTATAGAATTTAATTCAAATTTACAACTGTTTATATTTTAAGTCATATTATTAATTCATCATGATGTCGTGGTTTTTTTATTAAATATTAAGTATTTAGAAGTTTAAGGGATTGAAAGGATATAAAATATATTTTTTAAAATAAATTAATGAAAAAATTAATGATATTAATTTTTGTATTCAAATGTAATAATTTTAAAAATTAAAGAAACTGAGAAAATATAAAATCAATTGAATGAAATAATAAATTCATGTTAAAATGATAATTTATGGTTTTGGTCCCAAATTTTTCTCATACGAAATAATTTTGTTTATGTGGGCTATGTGCGTTGAATGAGATTTATTTATAAAAACCAAATTGGATGTTGACGTGTCAAAATGCTATTGAGCAGTTAATCAATCATGATTGACAGCTGTAATGCACACGACTGCTATCCGTACAGTGCTGTCACAGGTCTAAGGTTGAAACTGTGTGACGTGGCATTGATTTTGTACATTTCTTTTGTTGAAGTGCGCCACACGTAAGACGTTAACTTCGCCACTCTATTTTATATTTTCTGCAATTAAAAATCTATTTATAGGAATATTTATGAGTTCAAATATGGTTTCCGCATTTTTCAATTATATTTTATCTTCAGGATTTTATTTATAGTACTGTCAGAAGTTTAGGGTGCATTCGTTAATAGAAAATTATTTTTAGTTCTTTATCTCTAAATTCTTTAGTTTTTTATTTTCAATAAAATTTTTGAAAATTGAGAAAATATATTCAAAAGATGTCACTTTTCTATTTTAGAATATTAAAACTTTTTTTCAAATTCAACTAATTTCTTAAAAAATTTCTATGAAAGAATATGAAAAATGTATAATTTATGATTTTTCCAACTAATTTTTTATAATCAAATTATAAAAAATATCTCAGATTTCATATTAGAAACTGTTAAAATATATAAGTCAACAATATGTATAAAACAATCAAATCTATACACTAATGATTCTTTTATTAAAGTAAATAATAAATATAAACATTTCTACAATCACTTTACTAACAAAAAAAATGATATTTTTGAATCTATGAGATAAAAAATTTAGAGTGTTTTTTAGTTTTCTGACTGAGAAAATTGTGGAAAACAAGCTATTTTTTGTAACAAAAAACTGAAAGTTTGGAAAACCTTATTTTCTATTATTCTTGGAATAAAAATAGTTTTGAACATATTTCTAATTTTCTCATTTTAACAGATTTTTTTTTAAAAAAATGAAATAATTTTATGTTAATAAACGCACCCTTAATTTTTTTAAATCTTTATATTAATAAAATTTAATCGTTTATTAAATCTATGTTAGTCTATCTATTTTAAGATAAAATTAATGTATATTTATCAACTATTTTTGAAACTTATACTCTTATAGGTCACGTAACAAAAAACGTGTTCGTTAGATTATATATGAAAGATAAGTGGAATTGAAAAAAATGTTTAGGCAAAAAATACTACAAATATGAAGGAAGCAGAAAATGGAAAATGTACAAAATAAAATATTATTTCACTAGATAAATTAAAAATACATTAAAATATTTTTATATTATATTTTTATAAAAAATTCACGATTTAAGATGAAAATAAATATGAAATAAATTCAGATTTAATGTATTTATATACTTAATGTATTAGAAAAGTTAAAATAATATTTATCTTTTATATGGCAGCACTAAATGAATTTAGTCTAATAACATGAATTAATGAAATTAATACAACTATCTTAAATCAACTAAAAAAAATACAACTATATTAAATAAATGAATGAAATTTATATACAATAAATAAATAAATAATAAATAAAACGATTCGAATATTTAATCTCAAAATTTGTTAACTAAAACGTAAGATTATTGCAACTATGTCGAGAGCCTACACAATTCTTTACACAGATAATTGATTGAAAAGAGTAACAATTCTATTCTCTCTCTTTATTGACTCTTCTGCGTAAGTTTTATTTCTGTTTTTAATTTTTGAATATTCTTTTGTATTAATTTTTTTCTTTATAATTTATAAATTATTTATTTGTATTTATTGTCAATTGTTTTTTTAATTTGACAACAACATTTAGGAGTGTCTAATATTTGATTGAATCGATCGAATTGAACCGAGAAACTCAGTTTGGATCGGTTATTTATATATTTTGGCCGGTTCTATTCGGTATTTTCATAATTTTTTTTGGATTCAGTCGGTTCAATGAAAACTAAAAATAACCAAAAAATGAAATTTCATAAATATAATGTGTATTATGTATTTGAGTTTTATACAGTAGTTTTGTTCAACTGAACCGACCTGAGTTTTTGTCTTGTCGTGTAATGAACATAAACCTGGTCGACTCATATTTCATATCAATTTAATTTTATAGAACTACTGATTTGGATTTATGAGATATATTTTTCAATCTTGAACATTCGATTAACCAATCAAACTAAACCAAAAAATTCGGTTTAGGTCTATACGAATCGGTTTAATTTTTTTTCAAGAAGTTCGATTTTCGATTTTTTCAGTTCGATGACCAAAACCGGCTGAACCAGACGGTTGGACACTTTTAGCAATATTCACACAGCTTAATTGTAAAGTCCTTTTTTATGTATAAATTGACTTTATAAACCTTCAGTTCATTTATTACAACTATACTAACTAAATTTAAAATATAACATATGACAATTAATTTTTTACAATAAAAAGAATATTATTTAAAAGTATTTTATTTTTTTATTTCGTAAACAAATATAAAAAATTTTGCAATGAAACTCGTCGTTATTTTTCTTACACAAGTGCCTTTCTATATATATATATATCGTTGAGAAAAAAAAAGCCCATTTATTTTCGACAAAAAATTTGTGTCGAAATTAGAAAGATGAAAATTTTATTTGTAACGAATCAATTTGCTACAAACTGTTTGAGATGAATTTCTCACAAAAATATAAATTTTTGATGTAAGTACTCTCAACTTAATTGGTCTTAAAAAAGGTCTTTTTTATAAAGCAACAATGGTTGAACTCTAATTTATGTATTATCGTATAAAAGAATTCTTTCGTTGAAATTAAAAGAAAAAAAAAAGATTAGTTGATTTGATGAATGCAAATGTAAACGAGGCAAATAGAAAAATAAGAGCATGGGAATTGAGGTTGAATTTTAAGAAAAACCACCTTATCTTTGTCCACCACCACTTGTGCAAAGCCTTTTTATTTCAAATATCATTAAATAAATAATTTGTATGAACTCCTATTATTTAAATTAATTAATAGTTTCTACGCGTATATGATTATGTTCAAGAAGTCAAACTCTGATTTAAGAAAAGCTTCGTAGAATGCGACTGGGAGCATTAAATTTAATTAAATTATGGAATCACGAGCGTTGTTTTATATTTAGTGTGCTAAAAAAAATATTTATAAGTATTGTGCACCATGTTTCTGGGCTAGCCCCCACCACTGAATAATTGTTCGATGACTTTTAGCTCAAGTTCTCACATATAACGTCCATTGTTGTGGACCATATCGCTGGGCTAACTCCATCACTGGAGAAATGTCCGCTCTAAGTTCATGGACAATCCTCAAAGTTTTCCTAAGTGGTTTGAGAGATAAGACTTAATATCAACTCCTAAAAGAGGTGAGAGATTGACACTACTACCCCTAGCCGAGGTAAGGGGGTTTTAGGAACAATTTTTAATCAGATGACTTTTACCAAACAAACAGTGCCAATAGTTGTGGATTATGTCTCTGTGCAAAGTCCGATCACCTTATAACTTCACTTTTTTTATTTTTATGTACAAGTCTTGATCTCGACTCTTAAATGATGTGAAGAAATTATACTACAATAAAATTTACATGAACTGAAATGTTTTATAAGAAATTTTAATAATATTTTGTATTATAAGAAATGTAAATATATGAATTATGAACGTAATTTTCGTCAAGCGTGAACATAATAAATGTAATATGAATTGGTAAGGTCTACTCATACCCGATCTTGGTTACACGCACTACATAATGCTTGCACTGCACGTCAGAGGCAAATCTAATTGTCACAAAATATTATTTTAAATATTTTAAAAAAATTATCATTCATTCATTTTTATACAATTTTTTAAAAATAATTTAATTGAGTTTTATTTAATCTTCATATAACTATATTTTAAAAACATGATAATTTTTTTAGAACGAAAGAATATATAAGAAATCTCACTAGTAAAGAGTCTTTTGGAGTACAAAAGATTTGAATTTCTATTATTTCACGAATCATGCTAGTTTGTTTTTCTTGGAATGTGTCTGGAGACGAATCAACTTATTCACTTTTTATTTTTTTATGTACTTAACTTTTTAGTTAATATTATTTGAATTTTTTTTTATTTTTAACTATTAAAACTTGTTATTTGCTATATACTTTGTCAGTTAAAAACTCCTTTAAATTTTCTAAACAACAAAACTAAATGGACTCATAATTTAATCGATCTGGCTTTCGCGTTTTAACATCTATGAAGCAAAGATTAAACCTATTTTCTCCGACCAAAATTGACTAAATCTTTTAATAAACGAACATATTAATTTGATCTGATTTAAGTAGGTTTGATGGATTTAGAATTTAGTAGGGTTAATTAGTTTTCTTGTGAAATTAAGAAGTCTTGATTAATTAAAACCTCATATATTCTAATATTTCAGCAGTTTAAACATAATAATTGATTTGGGAAATAAGACTATTTGCAATGATCAACTTGAAGTTTGACTGAATAGGGTAGTAGTTTTTTTTTTCCTTAACCACGAGGTATCCTGAGCATCTAGACTAACTCTCGTTTGAGTCGGGCAAGGCTACAAGGGCGATAAAACTCTCCCAACCGCGTTTGAACGTAGCTGCTTACCAATGACTCGAAATCGAGATTATTAATTAAGGTAGAATGACTGCACACCAGTTAATCTACGCACTGATAGAGTAGTAATTTTATGATTAGTGAAGGTGGCGGAACCCATCTTAATTTGATCAACAATATCGATTAATACAAAGTGCAACTCAGAATATAATTCTCGTCGGAGTATCATCTCCATGCCCTTTTTTTTTCCTTTTGTTTTGGGATCCCAACTTTCTAAATTCTAATCTCATCCTTTACTTTATAGCTAGCTAACTAAATCTGCTTTCTGCGCTTTTCATAATTTGTAATCTGGGTTTTTAAATTTTTTTAATATATTCAATGGTCAAACAAATAATATTTTCTCCTTGGCTTTTTTTTATAATTTTTAAGAAAGCGGTTGGGTTAGTTCACGAACTAATAACAAGAGTCACAAAGAGATATGACGAATCAACAGGTCAGAATATGTATAATTTCCTTAATATCACTATAGAACCAGATATCGAATCTCACACATTTATTATGCTAATTGGTCATTTTTACCGCTGAAGGTACTTTTCTCCTTAGCTGTAGTTAGTTGGTATGCCTATATTTGCTTACAGAATGGTTTATTGTCTATTGTTTCTTTTGTTTGTAGCTCAACTAATGGTGTCTATAAAGTAATGACAAAAGAAAATAATGTTTATAAAGTCTATCAACAATAATTGCAGGAATTAGGGTTAAAAGTTTGCCAAATTCCAAAGAACATACAAAAGATATATCTATGCAGCAACATTAATTTTTGTGTATCTAACTTTTGTAGTTGCATTAGGAATTCGGTTATGTTGATACTCTCAAAACAAGTTTTTAATATCTAAATGTGTTATTTAAAAGTAAAAGAATGGAACTAAGTGTGTCTTGGTTCAGTGGTGATTGAGGTTGAATTTAGTAGGGCGGTCTGCGGCTCGATCACTACAATGTCGCTTGGGAATAGAATGAAACTTAACCGTCGAGAACTCCTCCCCGAACTGGATTAGTCTCGGTCTAGTAAATCGGAAACACCGCGACTCAGACAAAAAAAGTAAAAGAATGGATGAAGCTGGTGGAACTGTAACTTCGTCTTTGTATTACAAAATTTTACTCTCTTCATCCCATAAAAATAGACATACTTAGAATTTCACATATTTAAAAAAAATATTTGTATTAGTTAAAGTTAGTTAAATTATATATTTTTTTATTATAATTTTAAATTTTTTTTATTAAAAAACACTCTAAGAAAAATTGTCTTACAAATAAAGATAAAAATATCAATATATTTATCATAAATAAATTTAAAAAGACAAATATACATATATAACAAGAGGCTATATATAAAAAGTGTGCCCTTAAATACGGTATTATTTATCTAGAAACTCGATTGATTCAAGTTTTAACTCAATCAAAAACACGTTTTCATTGATGGAAATGGTATGCAGCCTAATGTTGTCACCACCTTTGATCATTACTCTCCTCGACGTCTCATGCCTAAAACGCACATCTATCCATGAAAATCGAATGTCCACAATTAATCATTATGTTATATCTGCGTATTAATTTCAACGATAAGATTAATTAAAATTAAAGGCGTAACGTTAAAAAAAAATATCATATCTAAGTGTCAGTACCCCTAATTGGGGATTTATCTAAGTTGGCTCTTCTCGTTTCACGATATTTTTTCTTACTTTATTCTCACCCCGTAATCTATCTATTGTACAAAATTAATGTACCATTCATGTCTCGTTAAAAAGATATAAAACTCATTCTGTTCAAATTAGGTTAGATCGAATCCCCACATATATAATTTTTTTTGTCATCTCTAACAAAAACAATCAAGTATGAGTTGATTGGTCTATATATAATTGCAATAAATTTTTCTCCATATTAAATTTTTTCCTTTTCTAAAAGAAATCCAAACTTTCCAATTTACTAAATCCAACTTTTAATTCGGATCAAATTACAACTCTTTCATGTGTGGATGCCATAATTTAATTTTGTCTAATCTAGATTTGTAGAATTATCAAGCAATCCTCTCTAGTCCTATCCATTTTCTTATTTTTTAGTAAATGAAAAAATAATAATTTTTTTTTCTTTTGGAACAAAATAACGACCCATCAATCATATCGTCCTGAGATGGCACTTCACTGTCCAATCATCTTATTGCCCCCCTAAATTGGAGAAAGTAACGGTAATATGAAAAAAAAATGTCTTCATGAGTTTGGCTTTTAGGGTACTATGAAGCAAAGACAAAAGAATTTGAATTTGTGACATTACACTATTTCCTTTTTTTCCATTAGACAGTTAAATTGTATATATTTTTATAGAAATAAATATTTGACAAATCAATTCATAACTCTATTATGACTCAAGTAATACCGTAATCGCCGAAATGGGTATATCGAATCATAAATCCACTCTTCTTTCTACAAATATTACATAACATAGTTTATCACTAAACTTCCAAATTGCATTTACACTAACATATAATGATATCCAGTTTCAAATGTAAAACTATAAGTAGTCTCAATAGTGATGTAAAATAACGATATTTTTTGCGTCTTGAAAACTAAAAAAAAAAAAAAACCCTAAACTCCCTCTCTGTCTCAACTCTCCGCCGTCAATCAGAGTGTTTCCGATCATTGCCTCCATGTTGAGAGCATCCTTAGCAAATTGAAAATCCTTTCCATCTCCCAGTCAATCACAATTTTTATACTCATAACCATTCAACTACGTGTGTAGAGCAAATACATTACTACACCTAAAAACCCTAGAAAGTCACTATTATTCCGATCTGTCCTGAGCCATGGACGTTGATAACGTCACCAATGGAGTAGCTGGAGTGCAAATCGCGGACGAT
>CANYCX015050502.1:0-10464 GCA_948193385.1 Breynia disticha f. nivosa | reverse complement strand
CATACATTTCATACACTTTTTAGTCTTTTCATATTAAATTCATTTTCATTTTCACAACACAATAATCATACTAAACAAGAATCATCCAATCACAAGTGTGACATATCAAGTAAGTGGCAACAAGCACTTACCTCGCGCTCCAGGGTTCGCTCTGTCGTCCGAATCTCGAATCGGATCACGAAAAACGTTACCTACACAATCAAAAACACGTTTTCGACCCATTAACACACAATGTGGGTTATTTAAACCCCTAGAACTGATTTCTACGCAATTTCTCCAAGAACCCCTAAAACTTCGATCCGTCAAATATCACAAAATTGGATGTTCTAAGGTCTACGGCTTATAGAATCTCGTTCTATGTTCAAAATCTAACAAAACCCTATACAATGCACCTTAATTACAACACATTTCCACAAGAAATTAACGATTTACCTTAATCTCGAAACTTAGAACCCTAGGTTGGAGAGGGATGGATTCGAGGCTCGATTTGATGTTTCCTTGCTGAAATCCTCGAGTTGGAAGGTTGCTTTAGTGTTTAGGGAGGCTTAGGAACGGTGGAGGATTGTTGGGAGAGTGTTTGAGGGTTTTTGGGAGTGTTTTATCCTGAAATGAACTGTTATCGGCCTACTTAATGACCTGTCCAGACCCCCGATAACGTTCATTACGCTCCACGTAACGTTCATTATGCAACCTGCAAGTTTACGGGTTTCTGGGAAGAATAACGTCCATTACCCTTGAAGGTAAGTCACGTTACTTCCATTAACGTTCATTAATGGAGGAGTAATGAACGTTACTCCATTGCAGGCTGCCATACTTTGTGATTTTCGATCCCTTCCGATTCCCTTACATACATATACTTACACATACAGGTTTATAACTGAATATAACATCATATCCACTCAATTAACATCATTTTAACATTGAATTAACTCATATATCAACATCAAATCAAACCTTGACATATATCAAATTGATTCATCTTCTTTTCTCTGCATTTCCCGATTCATGACTTAACTCCCTCAATTCTTATACCAATGCATCCTTAACAAATTCTAACATTATTATTCATGAATCGACCATGAATTAGCATTAGATTAAACTTTGTTTTAACATTTAAACATACAACATATTGCCCTTTATAATTTCGTTCGAACTAAAATGTTTATTCTTTTAATTTCAACCGAATTCATGATTCATTATTCAAATTTGAAATAGACGAATTTTTGGGGCGTTACACCTTTACTTGGGATTTCCTACTAAGTGCATCGGCTACAATATTACCCTTCCCAGGGTGATATTCGATCGAGTAGTCATAATCCTTTAACAACTTAATCCACCTCCTTTGCGTGAGATTAAATTCTTTCTAGGTGGTGCTATACTTCAAGCTTTTATGCTTAGTGAGAATCTTGAAGGTTTCTCCGTAAAGATAGTGCTGCCTCTAAGTTTTCAAAGAATGAATGATTGCTGCAAGCTTTAAGTCATTCGTCAAAGTATGGGAAATAACCTTTCCATTTTGCATTGACACACCACTTAATCCCATTCTAAAAGCGTTAGTATATACAACATATTCCCCTTCCTCTAAAGGCAGAGTTAATACTGATCCTCCGTCAATCTCTTCTTGATTTTCTCCAAACTACTCTGGCATTTGTCACTCCACTCATATTTGGCATTTTTCCTTAGCAAGCTAGTCAGGGGTCTCACTAAAATGGAAAAATCCTAAATAAATTGGCTATAATAGCCTGCTAATCCAAGGAAACTTCAAATTTCTTTGACATTTTTTGGCACTTTCCACTCCTCCATTGCCTTGACATTGGATGGATTTGGCTGAACACCCTGTCCTGAGATCACGTGACCTAAGAATGGGACCTCCTCCAACCAGAATTCACACTTAGAGAATTTTCCATACATCTGTCTCTCTTTCAATAGTTGCAATGCCATCCTCAAATGCTCCTCATGTTCCTCTTGACTCCTCAAATAAACGAGGATGTCGTCAATTAAACCACGACAAAAGTATCCAGATGAGGTTGAAAAATTTTATTCATGAGGGCAATAAACGCTGTTGGTGCGTTAGTCAATCCGAATGGCATCACCGTGAATTCAAAATGGCCATACCTAGTCCAAAATGTTGTCTTCGGTATAGACTTATCCCCACTCTTAACTGCCAATACCTTGACCTTAAATCAATATTTAAAAACACAACTGCCCCTTTCAACTGATCCGACAAATCATCAATCCTAGGCAACGGATATTTATTCTTTATCTTTACCCGGTTCAGTTAGTGGTAGTCAATACATAACCACATACTCTCATCCTTCTTTTTCACGAACAGCACGAATGCTTCCCAAGAAGAAATGCTCGGTGTAATGAATCCTTTATCGAGAAATTCTTCTAGTTGCTTTTTCAGCTCCTTCTATTCGGTTGGGGCCATCCAAAAAGGTGCTATTGATATTGGAGCTGTTCTTGGTATAGTTTCTATCTCAAAATATACTTCCCGACTATGAGGTAATCTAGGTAGATCCTCTGGAAACACATCTGGGTATTCATACACTACGGGTACTTCAGACACTCCGACTCTACGTTGCATAGTGTCTGTCACACTAGCCAGATATGCCTCACACCCTTCTTTTACCAAACTCATGGCTTGAATGACGGATATCAAACAAGAAGACACTACTCTTCTATCTCCCACAAATAATACCTCCTTCTGCCCATCAAATTCAATCAACAATTCATTGGAAAAGCAACCTAAGATAACTATATGCTTCGTGAGCCAATCCATTTCCAAAATCAGACCAAAATTCTCTAACTGAATCACTACCAAATCCGCGTGAAATTCGCGATTGCCTATCACTTTTGGACATGATTTCACCGCCTTTCTCACTCGAACTATTTCTCCGAACGACATCGATACCTCTATCATATAGTCTAAGGACTCTACCCCCATATTAAATTTTAAAGTATGATCGTAATCAATAAATGAGCATGATGCACCAGAATCTATAAGCATGCATATAGGAAGACTCAAAATGTAAATCGTACCAGAGATAAGATTAAGGTCCTCCACCGCTTCAGCTCAAGATGTAGCATACACAACTATGTGATCCCGCTCGCCTAGAATACGATCCCCTACCTCTACTTCCAGCGACGTTCCTTTTATTATCCCCCACACAACTCTAGGAACGCTGAGCCATTGCTTCATCATTCTGTTTCTGGAAGCAATTCTTCGCCTTATGCCCTCTTTTCTGACAATACTAACAAACTATGTCCTCCCTTTTCTAGCCATCCGAGACACTCTTCTCGCTGCGTCTCGAGAATGCTATCCTTACAAAACCCGCTCCTCTGCTGCCAAACCTCTTAAATTTGGTCACTCTGGACCCTTCAGCACTTGCACTCTTACCTCAGCAGAGCTTCCTTCCTGCTTGGACTTCTTGGCCTCTGGAAGTTTTGATATGCCAAGAGCTTTCTCAGCTCATAAAGCAACTGTCAACAGAGCTGAATAAGTAAAGGGTTGAACAGCCAACAAGAGACTAATCTCTTTCTTTAGCCCCATTTCAAATTGGTCCTTCTTGGCTTCATGAATGCCCACTTCCTCTGGTGCATACCAAGAAAGACGAGTGAACTTCACCTCGTACTCAGCTACAGAAAGATCCCTTAGTTCTAACTTTAGAAACTCGACCTTTTTCTCTCTCCTGTACACTGGTGGAGTATACTTCTCAGCAAAGGCTTTTTGAAATTCCTCCCACGTCATAATGAGAGGCTTAACCAAACTTCCAGGAACCATTTCCCACTAGTTGATCGCTTCACTCTCCAGTAAGGATGTTTCGTACAGAACCTTCTACATAGAGATGCACTCCATCCTCCTCAAAACTCTTTCTGTGTCCCTCATCCAACCCTCAGCAATTAAGGGATCCATTGTACCAGCAAAAGCTTTGCCTCCCAACTTCTGGATTTGCTCAAAATTTTTATCGATAGCTACCCTCTGTGCTCGAGGTAACTGTTCCTTCACGGTAGCTCCTTAAAGATCTAGGAGTTGTTGTACAACTTGGGGCTGAGTTTGGGATTGTGCTTGAGGATTAGATGGTGCTTGCTCACTTACTATAGGGGCATTCACATTCCCCAGTACCGACACGAGAGGACCGACACCTTCATGTGCACTCTCACCTTGTCCTTCTTCCATTCTAATTTAAGAAAAAGAAATAAGGACTCCCATTTAGACACTATGGAATTGCAATGTACATGACCAACTGCAAACATGCATGCATGCTATGTAAACTAGTTTAGAAAACCAAAATAAAACCCATGATGTCAGGAACCGAGGTTTTAACAAGGTAGGCTCTAATACCACTAAATATGACCCCCAAATTTGACTATCACTTATGTATATTATGCCCTCCGACAAGTGACACTCAACTTGGAAATCAAAGTTCTGATATATAAGAAAAATTGCAAGATAAAAGTACAAGAAATAAAACAAACTCATTCTTTATGAATATGTACATCTCATTTCTTTTCATACAGTTACAAAGTTTTGCGAAGGTATGTGCCCAAAACAAAATAAGAGGTGTATAAAATAGTTTAGGTTATGAAAGAAAAAGAATCCAAATGATTCTATTTCAATAATAACCCAACAAAATGCAAGTAATGGACTATGTATGCATTGTCATGTACAAAATCGAACATCCTAACGAAATGCACTGCCCACCTCGGTTCTTTTCTATACAAGGCTTAAATTGGAGCAGCAACGTACACACTTTTGCGTCCAAAAATTGTTTCTCCTCAAGTTCCTACGCACACAGTAGGTATGAAACACCAGTGAGTTGTGAAACTCAATAAGCCACATTTATCAAATGCACAACTTCCTTTCAATCAAGACATATTTGGCAACATAACATATATATATAAACTTATACGTTTCTGCATCACATAAACATAACAATCATGGATCATTTCATGCAATTTTAAGATCATGGAACTTAGTTGGCCAAGAACACAAGTTTAGGAAACAATATATTCATTTATGAATTCTTGAACATATATGAACCAAATTTAATACTTATAAACCCAAAGGAATTATTTAGGAACATACAAGACCAAGTTGAACACAAATGAACGAGTATGAACATATAAAATTTCAAGTGTTTAGCTAACAGCTAAGCAGTCACGTTTGTGGTTAAATCAACCACGTTCGTGGCTCTTAAATTTTTAACTCGTCGGAAGTCAGAAAAATCACCACGTTCGTGGTTCCTATGGACCACGTTTGTGGCTCCTTAAAACCCTAGCCAAAACCCATAAAACCATAACTTTGTTAGTCCAGAAATGCAGTCACGTACGTGGTTGATAACAACCACGTTCGTGGCTGATTTCTTTTCTTCAGATGTGAGTCCAGAAGACTAACCACGTTTGTGGCTAGTTTTCGGCTTCCCAGACTTAGCAATTTTTCTTCCATACTTAACCAAATTTACATTTATACCTAGGAAATCTTTCAAACACAATAATGTTCACACCTTAAGCAACCAATTCATAGTTCAAAACACATTAAAAAACCAATTCTACATACTTAGAATATCACCATCATAATCATATTGTCCACATAGCACAATCTATCTATAAGGTATATAGCAATGCATCAACTCATATATGTTTCCCTCATACAATGAAGTGTGGTTTATAATCATTCATAATTCAATAATCATTCCATATGAGTCATAATCATTCAAAATCAAACACATACTTTTAGGATATTAAATTAGGGATACAATCATTCATCACTCTATACAAACAACCTAAGAGATAAACATCAAGCTTCATTTCATCACATTAAGGATATCACAATGCAAATTGGCATGAATGAGTGAATTTTAATGCATCTCCCAACATGATTGTTCATGTTATCAACTTTTTCTATTTTGCCCTTACTTGGCCTTAATATGACATTTGCAAACGGGCCTCATTGACCGGGAGTATGTGGTTATAAAATACTATGGACCATAGATTTACGCCCTTACTTGGCCTCAATAACGCCCTTACTTGGCCTGGCACACTTGAACGCTAATAAGTGAACTGAGACTTCCACTGTGCCGCTGTAAAGTATGGATTATATACTAACTACTATTTACACTCCGAAGAGCCATAACCACTCCCTCATTTACATTGCTCCTAGTGAGCCACATTTAAACCAATATTCTCTATGAGCGCAATATGCATGAATGATATATGCATAACCATATAATACAATCATGCATGTTCATGCCATGCTACATCATCAATTGTGGAATTCAACCATAACAAGCTCATATAATCTTAGCGTAGCCACACATAACTTTACAAGGAATCAATATATGTTCATGCCATACTTTATATCCAATGATGTTTTCAACAACAACCTTATCATCATAATTATCATAATTCATCAAGTCATCAAGTATAGCAAATGAACATAAGTATACCAAGAAGCAACCTCAATCAAAACACATACAAAATCATCATATTTTGTATCTCATTAACTTATAACCAATACACAAGCACTCATTACAATATGTCACATTTAAACCAAACATTTCACAATCAAACCATACAACAAGGATAGTTGCAGTAATGTGACTTATCTTTTCACGAATCGCCTAATGGCTCGGTCGTGAACTTCCCTCACTGGGACTCTGATTTCCTATCAACATAATCATAATTCAACATTATTTATATGTTCATGAAACCTAACAATGATAATAATGAGTGACTGTTTATGTGCTCGATTAGTGTATTCTTTTCTCTTTCTCTCTCTTTACCCGTAATATTCCTTTTAACACCATAATGTTTATTCCTAACCACTCAACCACCTCATTTAAGTACTCACCTAACTATTATTCCTTCCATTAATGCACTTATTGATGTATTATTTGTTCGTATAAATATAGTTAGGTCGATTACGGTATACTTACACTTCTCGATGCTCTAAACATATTTAACCTATATTCTCTCTCAGAAAACCCTACCTTGGTTTCTTAATCTTTCATTTATCTTTCCCATAATACCTTACCCAAAGAAATTTACTCTTAAAACAATAATAATAAACCACAAAGATGATTACCTAAATAACGAAAAATACGTAGAACATCCAGTTACAAAACCCTAATTTTGGTCACTTTGGAGGGATGGTTTTGTTTTGATGTTTTCGGTCACCTAAACCACAAACTAACATAAAATAAGTTTTCCACTACGTCATATATCCATTAAGCTCTCCAACAAGCTATCATACGCTTAAATTGGAGCTTAAATGTAGACAATATGTAGTCTAAAAGCTAGGGTTGGAACAAATACGAGATTTAAAAGAAGAAACTTATTGAAACTAAGTTATCAACGGATTCTGAAGCTTTTGAGCTTTAGATTTTTCGAAGAGATATGGTGGTTAGGGTTATAATTCTCTCCTTGGGTTGGACAATCTTGCCCTTGTTGGACTAATTCCCGATTTTTATTTTCTCTACTTATAATTCTCTCCTTTCCTCGACTTTATATTTTATACTTTTCGCGAAAAATGTATTTATATTCTCCTAAATATTTTATTTAAAATTAACAAAAAATTGTATAATTGAGGGTGTTAGAGTTATACCCTCATCACAATGGTTAACAATTACTTCTCATCATACCTACATCCTCAAATAATTGAACTTATGCACACTCATTGATCACACTAAGACTTTCTTCCTTTTCCACTCTCTCTAACAAATCTCCTATTTAACTCTCATAATTATCATTATGCTTACAGTCTCTGTATATCAGGTAATGCTAGCCTAGGTAGGTAATAAGAATAATGGTTTCGTGCGCACAAGAAGAAATGCAGCAATGCAAAACATGTGTAACATGCAAAAAAAATGTCCTACCCGTGGTCAAGAGAATGTGCAGGAAGATAGAAAATTGCTTCCATATCCAAGTGATACTCTTGGCACTACCTTCAAGAGAAGAGTCGAACAATATACAACCTGAATGGTTACACTCCATAGTTAATATCCTCAAATACTACTGTTTTCCATTATTACACATTTTCTCTTTTTAATTGTCATACCTCTTCATATACTATTTCCTTGAATTTCATTTTCTCTTACGATTTTCACTCTATAATTATTTCATGATTCCCCTGACCATCAATTTTCTTTTATAGTACCTTGCGAGGAAATCACCCACGCATCACTATTAAGCTTTTCTGTGAATTCCAGAAAAACATTTATATTCTTATTCATTTTGGGATGCTTTTCAAGATTTTTAAGTTTTATTTAGGCAATTTCTTTTTACACTTAGAATTTCACACACTTCTCTATTATCGCATTATTCATGGTAAGGAATCATCATTCCTATCATGCTAATCCCCAGTCTCATAATGAATACTCGTCTCAACCTCTTTTTTACAAATTCATAGCTTATAGTTCTTTTTATACGAGAACGGTCTGGAAAACGACCTACGCAGACCATTTTCCATCTAGTTCTGACCTTCAGTTACAATTCACAGGAAGGGAACAACTAGGCAAACAATTTGACTAACCAGTTTGCTAGGCCCTTTGGACCTTTTGTTTTGCCTCTGCAAATGGGATGGTTTGGGAAGCGACTTGTTTGGCCTATTTCATAGTCTGTTCTAGGCTACTGGTTCTGCAGTTCACTACCTACTTCACACAGCTTCAGTACACAACAACACACACCAATTCAACACATTCCCATCACTCACATAATATGCCCTCAAGCATTTCAATAATCAATTGACACACAATTCAGACTTCACATCATCATTTCCAACCAGGAACAATCAAGTTCTATCTGTATAATTTTTTTAGGAATTTCATAAACAATTTAATATTCACACTCAATTTGAGAGTTCACTCAGTCACATTCTTTATAGCTCACATTAGCCATAATTTTCATAGCGTCTCATATAAGCCTAATAATAATAAATGAAAGGCTAATGCCACTTCATCACACCACAAGTGCCTTTACAATCATCGGTACAATTAGATAATGGAATGGCATTCACACAAGGCACATTAACAACCATTCACACAAACCAATTAAAACTCATAGTAAATCTCATACACGCATCACATATTCCACGATATTCATTCCACAGTAAAACCCCAATTAGGTCCATTAACACATATAATCATTTAGTTTATTTCATAAAAACAAATCAAGTACAACACATTACGTCAATAACATCTAAAAAATCCACATATACTCATTCTTTCTGTGCAACAGTATAATGTATGCATAATGAATGCAATTGAAATGATAATGCATTTCCACACATATGCCCCGAGGTCTCACAACTATTCACAACCTAGAGAGATCTTGCCCTCATTTCATTCGAGAGATCTCTCTCTCGCTCTTTTTGTTGGGTTATTCCCCCAACTTTCATAATAACAAAGCCCTCGAACCTTTATTCGAGCTCTCGCTCATATCAGTTGGGCTAATTTTCCTTTTCTTTTTATAGGAAGAACATCTCATAAGACATCCTACTCTAACTACCATGTTTAAAAAATTTTCTTAAGCAAGTCCATACTTTACGTAGAACTACTATATAACGGCTATAATCTGGATATCCCATCACCTATTGCAATCCTCCTGCAATCTAGTTTCAAATAACATATATAATGCTCTCACACATTCTCATATCAATCAACATGCAGCTCAAACATCATATCTATCAACAGATCTCTCTCAACAAAGCAACCTTAGATATATACATATAACTATGCCAACATAATAGACTATAACTAATATCAACACATCCTCTATCAATCCCAAACATAGTATACAAACTATATAACAACATATCATCATATGCAAAATGTATGCAACAGATCCTAATGGCATCAGCGGATGAGAGAGAAGTTGTGAAGCCCTCAAAGTTTGATAATTTATAAATGCTTTAAATTAAATATATAAAAATGTGCATAAATGTTTTGCTAATAAAAAATTTTATTAATAAATCAGTGAAAGGTGTTAAACATAGTATTAAATAAAAATCGGAAGTGTTTAAGTTGAATGGAAAGGAGAAAAACCGAGGTTTAAGTGTTTCGGTTGAATCGGGGATAAACTCGTAAAAACCCGAGTTTATAAATATACCTTAACTGCCTATCTCTCACTACATTCCTATAAATCCCGTTTTTCTCTCTCCTCCTTCCATTTTCAAAGCCAAAAACCCTAAAACTCATCAATCTTCATCAAAAATTGTAGTTTGGAGGTTATAGGAACGATCAGGGTTCTTAATTTGGTGAGTTTTCTTCGTCTTGCTTCCTTAAATCACGTTTTTGTGATGGTTAGATTTTTTGAAGTGATTTCTCGTTCATTTTAGATTGGAATTGAGTGAATTATGGCTTGTTGGAAAGGTATGGATGTGTAGTAACCATTAGTATCAAATTCTAGGGTCAATTTGTGGTTTAGAGCCTTGAAATTGGAGTTTTAAGTTGGAAGGTGTTAAGTGAC
>CANYCX015049061.1:0-20905 GCA_948193385.1 Breynia disticha f. nivosa | reverse complement strand
TAACACAAAGCTTAATCCATGGATGTGTTAACTAATACGATCAGTATTCTGAGAATATAACGGAATAACAAAAATTGGAATATCCAACCGATTGGTATGAAGTTACTTTACGTAACTAAAAGTTCAAATAAGAAGTAACAGAAATGATATATATGTGATGATAAAAAAAGTTTTAAATTATACGTGATTAACATGATAATTAGATTAGGATGTTTTACTTTGAGTTTACAGTGATGTCACTCGGGTTGACTAATGCACCAGCAGCCTTTATGGATTTGATGAACAAACTATTTTAGTTGTACATAGATCAGTTTGTAGTTGTCTTCATCGACATATTTTGGTGTACTTGAGAGATAGAAAGAAGCACGATAGACACCTCAAGGTGGTCTTGGAGTTATTGAAAGCAAAAGAGTTGTATGCCAAGTTTAGTAAACGTGAGTTCTGGACTGTAGAGGTGGTTTTTTAGGCCACGTGATTTTGATTAAAAGTGTCAACCTGGATCTTAGTACGATTAAAGTAGTGCAGGAGTGGGAAGCTCCAAGAAATACGATGGAAGTGATAAGTTTCCTAGGTCTGGCAAGTTATTACAGAAGATTTATTGAGGATTTTTTTAGATTAGCTAGGCCAATGACCGCTTTGCTTTAGAAGAATGCTACGTTCATTTAGAGTGAACGATGTGAGGACAGTTTCCAGGAGTTGAAGAGGAGATTGGTAGAGGCTTAAGTTCTAATGTTACCGACCCAGGGAGGTAGATTTGTAGTGTATACGGATGCGTTTGGGGAAGGCTTAGGTGGGGTTCTTATGCAGAATGGATAGGTTATTTCCTATACCTCGTGATAGTTGAGATTGCACTAGGCTAACTACCCTACTCACGACTTGGAGTTTGTTGCAATTATCCATGCTTTGAAATTGTGGAGGCACTATTTGTACGTTGAGACTTTTCATGTCTTCTCTGATCACAAAAGTATCAAGTACATCACTACTCAGCAGGAGCTGAACTTGAGGTAGAGACAGTGGATTGAGCTGTTAAATGATTATGACTACACTATTGAGTACCACTCGGGAAAGGTGAATATGGTCTCTAACGCTTTGAGCATAAAAGGGAGGGAGGATGAGGATTCTGTGACTTATAAGGTAGAGTCACTATTTGTTTCACAAGAGCATAGGGTGTAGCTGGATTTGATCGAGGGTTAGATGTTAGCAAACATACGGGTGAGACCTCGTATGAGAGAGTTGATTGTAGAGCGGTAGAAGGAGGATGAGCACTTGAAGCAGATTAAAAAGAAAGTGAAAAAAAGGAAAGGCGACTACGATTCACCAGTTAGATGATGATGGAGTTTTGTATTATGGAGGACGGTTGTGCGTTCGTGATATAGCTGAGCTTAAAGAGAGTTTGATGGTTGAGGTGCATTCTGCACCGTATTCGGTACATCATGGTAGCACGAAAATGTATCGAGATATGAAAGATATGTATTGGTGGGTAAATATAAAGTGAGACATTGTTGAGTTCATAACTCAATGTTTGCTTTGCCAGCAGATCAAGGGAAAACATCAAGCTTCGGCAGGGAAGTTGAGACCATTGGAGATTCGTGCTTGGAAATGGGAGAAGATAATTATGGACTTTATTTTGGGATTACCTGGGACGTTTAGATGTCATCATGCCGTTTGGGTTATCGTGGATAGGTTGAAAAAATCGACGCATTTCTTGGCTATACAACAAGATGATACATTAGACAAGCTTGTGAGCTTGTATGTTACCGAGATATGAGGTTACATAGACTTCATATGTCGATTTTATCGGATAGAGATCCACGGTTTACCTCGCAGCTTTAGAGGAGTCTAAAACATATGATGGGTACCAAGTTGTGATTTAGTATCGCATTCCATCCTCGAATTGACGGGCAGTCTAAGAGGACTATTTAGACAGTGGAGGACATTATAAGAGCTTGTGTGCTAGAGTTCAGCGGTAACTGAGATGATCATTTATCTTTGATAGATTTTTCCTACAACAATAGTTATCACTCGAGCATTGGAATGGCACCATATAAGGCATCATATGGTAGCTGGTGCTGGAGTCCAGCATATTGGGATGTTGAGGGTCTGCGACAGATAAAGGGACCAGAGATAGTCCAACAAACCTTTGAGAAAGTGACTGTGTAAAAAGGTGTATGCAGGCCAACTAGGATCGATAGAAGAATTATTTTGATAAGCATCATTGGGAGGTTGTATATGAGGTTGGAGATGGGGTTTTCCTCAGAGTTTTACTATGGATAGGCATGATCAGATTCAGCGGAAAGAAAAGTTGAGTATGAGGTATGTGAGGCCATACAAGGTTACAAAGAGGGTGGGACCACTTGCCTACCGATCCGACCTGAGTCACGTGCTAGAGTTGCAGATTGTAGAGGATCTAACCTATGAGGAGGAGCTAGTGGAGATTTTAGACTGACAGGTTATACAATTGTTGAACTAGGAGATCCCAATGGTAAAGGTGAAGTGGAGTTTTCATTCACCTAAGGAGGCTACCTAGGAGGTGGAGAGTGGTCTACAAGAACGGTATCTACATTTGTTTTTAGAGGCTTGATGAGATTAAGGATGTTGTAACTCTTGTTGGTTGTTTTAAGTTTGAGTGCTTAAGTTGAATGCTTTAAGTTAAGTTTGGAGTTGGGAGGAAACCTAACTCATTCAAATTTCAGGGATGAAATTTCCTAAGGGGAGAGCCATAACACCCTAAAACATGCTAAACTATATATATATATATATAGAAAATAGGATTAAAATGGAATTTAATTGGAAGGAAACTAGGAAAAATGTAGAAAATAATAGATGAGCACAGTAGAGAATGTTCGTGCCACGGGGGATGTTCATCCCTGCTAGAAATGATCAGCATAAGCTGGAGCATGAGAAGTGTTGAACTCGTCCTAAAGATGCAAAGCACGACCTCTGGCACGGACTGTGCTGAAGGGTGTGCCCGATGTTAAAACAAAATGCAGAATGTGTGAAACACTATTCTTTTACGAGAAAAAAGAATAGAAAATCACCCAAACACACTTAGGAAACCTAGGGGCTGTTGAGAGTGCGTCGGAACAAGGAGAAACATAGTCTACTTACGAATTGTGAGCCAAAAATGTTCACGTAAGGTCTTGGTCTTTTAATTTTGATAAAATCTGCATTAGGGTACATATAATTTCAGAAGAAAATAATGTATTATTAAAATAATGATGGTTATTTGTAATAGATATTTGGAACAATGTTGATGATTGGTGAGAGTTAAATCAGAAATGGAAAAAAAATGTGGGATTTAGGGTTGTGATTAAAGAGATGGAATTAAGGGTTTTTCCTAATTAGATTCTGAATTGACTTAATTAATGTGTGGAACGGTTTATTTATATCATTGTCTGATTATTGTTTTATAGAAGGTGATTTGCGAGACCCATATGGGAGTTGAGCCACGAGCCCGACTTCGTGGATTTTTTACGTATGTTCCACCAACGCTTACCACTGTATGTCTGGCATCTGTATGGTTACTTTTACATGATAATTGTTATGTTTGTTCTGAAATAGTAGTAAAAAATGTGTCTTAATGGACTCGAACAAGGTAGTGCTCTTGTATGAGTTATATGGAGTGGCATGATTGATGTTTGGTTGATCCTATATGAGCTTGGTGTGAGATTTATGAATGAGAAAATGTGATATTATATGGTGTATGATGTAATGTGAATGATGTGTGAATGGCAATTTAGAGGCTATGAAATGATTTGTAAATGCAAGTATAACATGTGAGCTTATGATTTTTGAGTTATGGTGTGTATGTGATTTGATGATGATAACGAGGAATGTGATATGTAAAAATATGAAAAAAAATGAGCTTATGTGAAATTTTTGTTAATAATGGCATGATTATACACATGATTGATTATTGGTCGTAATGAATTGCATGAGATTCATGTGTTGCATAAACATATCACATGACACATGGCTGTAATGAATTTCAGGTGAGAGCTCGATATCGGGCTGGGCCCAAGGTAAATTCTAAGCGAGAGCTTGATGCCGCCTTGGCTGAGGATAATTCCAAGCAAGAGCTTGATGTCGGGCTGGGCTTGAGATAAATAATTCTGGGCAAGAGCTCGATGCCAGGCTGGGCCCAAGGAAAATGGTTGTGAGGAAAATGGAAGACCCCAAGGCATGCATTGTATGTGATTTACATTGGCATTTCATAGTGCATTCATTCTCACTTTGATTTGAACTTGTATGATGTCATGGAAAATTTGCATGGATATGTTTATGAGGAGAAATGGATGCTTAAATGCTAATAATGTTGAGTTTGAAAGAATTTGCTTATGGACATTTAAGTGGATGTGTATATAAAGATGATTGTGAATTGTTTAAGTTGAAATTTGTGCATATGGGCTGTTTTATTGTGTTATTGCTATTAGAAATGTATGAGAATGGTCTTGAATACTGTTGGCATGTATGTTATATTGAATGGCTTAAATGGTGCTGTAAGTTGATGTGAATTGCTCAAACCTGTAAGTCAGCACGGTGGGCATGCCGACAAGCACGACCTCGTGTAGGACACCACAAAGCTGTGCCAAGTAAAACAAGGATCGTGCTAGACTATTGAGTTAAAGTCAGAATGGTGGCACAACGCTCGTGCTGGTCAGCACAAACTTGTGCCTGATAAATAATTTTACTTTGAAGAGCACGGGGTCATGCTCATGGGCACGCCCGTTCTTCCTGGAAATTTTCTAACTTGAACAATGTTGAATTAATGAACAGACTTGATAGAAGTTAAATAAGGATGATTGCCCTATCGCATAATGTACGTAAAACATAATAAGAAACAAGTGCTTATGCATTAACTACTTTGGTAAGTGTTTTAAATGCTCTTACTGAGTAATTAATTGCTCACATGTTTGTGGATTGTGTCATATGTGCAGAGCATTGATAGTAGTAAATTCTATATAAACGTTACTATAGATTGTTGAGTTAAATGCATTGTTTTTAATCCATGTATATAGCTTCCGCATATTTACTGATGGTTTTTTATATAACTTATATTTGGCTGAGGTTTAATCGAATGTATGTTTATCTCTCTTTCCTTGTATTAAGTGAGTTGTAAAACCATTTTAAAAGAAAAAATGGTTGCCAAATATCTTACTTAATTCTTCTTTTAATTAGAAAAATGACTTTTGAAATTCAGGTGCGACTGTCGGCACGCCCGTGTCGAGAAATGGAACGGACTATTCTTCTTCGATAAAAGGGGACTTTCGAGGGTTACATTATGCATTAGGTATTAGAGCATTAGATTAGGAATTATGGTAGATAGTAATAGACACTTAGAGTTTAGATTAATTGTCATGTTCCTTTATGATTTTCCATGCCTCCTTAGTGTTAGATTTCATGTCTATGCAATCGATTTTACTTTTCAGCATGTTCACATTTACATTTTTTTCATTTTATTATTGCCTTCGATCGATTTTTGATTTCCTTTAGTGTTTTCTTGCAGGTTTTAATTTGGGTTTCGCTTTAAATTTACTCTTGATGGTTTTTGTTTACATTCCTATCATCTTCTTTATGTTTTTTCACATTTACATTTATTACCAATTTTGCATGGTGTTTTGATGATTGTTTGTTTTTGTTCTTATGTTTTGGATGTTGATTTTATGTTTTTTAGGCTTTAGATGTCATTTCTATATGTTTAGTTTAGGTTTTTGATTTTTGCCACATTTAGTTTATGTGTTTGAATTGTGTTTCTGAATTTAGATTTAATTCAATTTATGTTTTGATTTAATTTTGTTGGCTTTACTTTAACTACTTTTAATTTAGGTTTTGCGCACTTTTAAATTACTCAAATGACATTTAGCCAATTTCCCTTGGGTGCAATAATTGGGTCGAGTCTTTAATCCCCTATATTACTTGTATGTGTGCACTTGCGTATTTTTTTGTACTTAGAGTTAGGACGCGTCACGCCACCACCATTCAAGTCGCCTTCGCCTTATCAGCAATTTTACCAGCCTCTGCAATGTTTCCAAACACCTCCAGTGTAGCAGGACGACCAAGAGAATGATTAGGAAGACGATGACGACGATTTTTTAGGACAACAAGTTTCTTCTTTTCTATCTTTATTTAATTTGTTTTATTTTTCTTTATTTGTGGACTATTTTTTTGGTATTATTTGTCTTAGTTTTGTATTTTGTTTGCAGGATTTGTAGTTTGGTAGTTTTTTCATAACTCTAGCAATGTTACTCATGTTTTGTTTTTTGTTGTTTATTATGTGGGTTTCCTTTTCTTTCTCTTTTTTAGTTCTTTTGTTTTTATTCAAGGGATGACTCATTTGGTTTTACAGTTTCTCTTTGTGGCTTCTTTCATACTCGCCTTTCAAGGATGTTTTCAATTTTTTTCATTTTATTTTTACCTTATCTTCTTTTTATTTATTTTTTTTACAATTGGGACAATGTAACACTCTAACTTTAAGGAAAAGAGGTCAACTAAAATAAAAAATGTTTGTGCTTAAATTGACAAACTAGCATTCAAATTTCTGGCCTATGATGATTATATATAACCGAGTTCATTATTTTCAATTACATCATTATAGCTGTCAATGCTCTTTAGATAAAACTAGTTGTTTGGTCAAATGATTTTTCATTATAGTGCTCTTAATAGTATCCTCATTTTGAGCACATTTAACTATTTTGGTTAAGTTCTTGTTTTTATTTTTCAACTTTGTACACTCAATATTGCTTTTCTTTCTTGTTAAATATTTGTGGTCAGCTAAAATTGAGCTTAAAGATTTACTGTTTTAAAATGTATCCCTTGCTCGATTGAACCTAAACTTGATAAGCAATAAGAAAAACAAAAAGAAAAGCTCTACTCCTTTGTCTTTTTAGGAAGATACGAGTATGCAAAGAACTTTTGTTACGACATTTCTTCAGTATCTAGGGACAACCAGCAAAAGTGGGTGGTCTTCACGTAAGAAAAAGCAATTGTTCGTGATAGTATAAACTGAAAAAAAGTTGTGAATAAAAATGAGCTTGTAGCAATCTAGCAAGTGAAAAATTGAGATGGAGCCTAAAACGTACTCGATGACACTAGTTAACTAAAAAATAGAAATTGACCATTTTTTATTCTTAATTGTCCGTTAATTTAAGGTCAATTGCATCACATTTACAATACAGTTTTGGTCGTATTGATCTATAATGGTTGCAGGATTAATTTTGGGATTCTTTTGATTTTGGTTCACACATACACAGGATCTTCTTTTAGTGCAATTTTTTATATCTTGTTTGCCAATCTTTTAGTTTTTGTCTATTCCTCATTGTTGGTTTGTGCGTTGTTGTTAATTATGTGTTCTTTGACTACATAAAAATTTGTAATGCTAGGTGAATATAACTTTTTTTGTCCTTTGCGTATAGTTTTTCATTATTTACATGAGGACAAGAAAAGGCTAAGTGTGGAGAAGCTTGATAAATGTCATTTTGCACATATATTTTATACTTGTTTTGTTGACATTTATCAGGATTATTTGTCAATTCGGTAAAATTTCCACATAATTTCCGTGGTTTTTATGTCTTCAAGTCATTCGTGGAATCTTAATCTAAAAAAACGGAGCGAAGTAGTGGGAAAAGCACAAAAGTGGAATGCAAATGGTTTGCAAAATGACCTGTGCAAACTGTTTAATTCTGCTAAAAATCTAGAAGTTCCAAAAAGAATTAAACCACTTGCAAAGCGGTTTACTCCAAACCGTTACACAAACTGTTCACATCCGCTGGAGAAACAGAAAGAATTAAATGGTCTACAAAATAGTTTAGCCAAACTGTTCCTTAGACCATTCCATCTGAAGATTTGTGGTGGACATTTGTAAACGACCTACAAAATGATTTACCCAACCAGTTTCGCAGGCTGTTCGTGACTTACTCTTCAATTTTAGTGTTTTGGTATAAATAAATTCTCTTCAAATTCAGAAAGAAGCTTGAGCAGCCACCAGGAAAAGAAAGAAAATCCTACGTGTCAGCGCTAGAGAAGTGGAGAGTCGAGCCGAACCAACGCGACCCTAGGAGATTTTCTACTTCAAATCTTAGATTGGCAACCCTTGTAAGAGATTTATGGCTTAGTTGGCTTTTACATTGTATTTTGGTATCTCTGGTGTTTGGTTTAGTCAAGTTATGAACTAAAACTGCATGGATATCTATATTAGATAGATGAGTCCTCTGATGGATTATGTGTTGTGACTTGGTTATTTGACTTATTTTCAATGAGACATATTGAGACTCATCTTTGTTAATTGTTAATGTGTTGCCTTTGTGTGAAAGTTGACTTCGTGTTGATTGATTGAGAAATTCTCATGTGCATTAGGTTCCATGGGGCTGAAATGAGTTGGCTTTTACTCTAGAGATAGAATTGCAGAACTCTTCCTCATTAGTATGAAGCTAATACTGAAATGTACTAAACGATAATGTTGGATTATGGGTTTTAGTTCAAAAGAGATATTAACTAATCAACTTAATCTTAGTTCTTAATTTAATCGAGAGATACTTTAACATACGATAGACATTTCTGCGGTGCGATAGTCATTGATGATCAGATAATTAATTTGCACGCATATGAAGTCTTAGGAAGAATCGACATCTAGATATCTTCTTAATCGCTGTTTGAATTTACCCATTTCTCTTGCGTATATTTTATTTCCTTCAGTTTAGCTCATTCTTAGTTTTTGTTTATGCTATTTTTATTTGTCTAATTTAATTTAGAAAATCAATTGGTTAAATTAGATAATAGATTCGATTGTCAGTAGTAGATTTGTCTGCCCCTGTGGATCGACACTCGATACTTCATTCACTATACTACTGTTTGATAAGTACATTTGCTTAGCGAGCTGTGGTATTAACTCAACCAAGAAAATAAAACTAAATTATATATTTTTTGCATCAAAAATGAAAAAGTTCTATCTCCTAGATGAAAAATAAAAATCCTCTACCACAAATTTTTATATTTGCATAAAAAACTCAATCCCTTAAAATAAAACAAAATTAGATCTTAATTCACTCCCTAGATATTTTAAACAATTCAAAAGATTCGGGATAGAAATGCTGGAACTTTTGGATTAAAGGATTACCTTGATTTAATTAGAGTTTAAAATGGATTTTCTCTCAAGAATGATGAAAACGCCTAAATTCTTGATTTAGAATGATAATTAGGAAGATATTTGGAGCTGGGGAGGGTTCAGGGATGTAAAAAAACGCATATAATTGGGGATCTGATCCAACACAACTTGAACGGGACAGGTTTTTCAACATTTGACGGAGAAGGGGGAGAGACATGGGACAACTTGAAATAAAAATAATGAGAACATGATGAGGTTGGTATTTAGTATACCCGTCTCATTCTCCGTCATGCCTAGAACCCCGCCCCGGTATATATATATATATATATATATATAGGGAGCTGATATTTGGCCAGAAAATTTGGCCAAAATTTTATGTTATCTATTCTATCCTTCTTATGTTCCAATGTAAACCTACACATTATTACTCCACTTTGTTATTATTTTCGTGTCTTTCATTTATTTTCTAACTGTTGTAAAACCATTATCTTTTGAATAGTAGAGTATAATCAAAATCATCAGTTACAAAAATCACTTATATAATGATACCAGCTATGCTCGATAAAGATAGAATGGAATCATTACATTCTCATCCAATCTATTTTTAAGAAATCGAAAATTAAAAAAATGAATTGTTAAGGTACAATCAAAATACGATTCTAAGACTCCCATTCCAAAAAAAAACAGAGCTTAAATCATTTATAAAACTTCATTAATAATTAAAATCTAAAGTATAAATTAATAGGGAAGTGACATAACTATAATTTCGAAAAGTTAATCCAGCACACTGCAAATGTTATTAACCATTATAATGGTGTTTATTCATATCTACATTAATATTAAATTTTAAAACTTTATATTATTTTTTTTCAAATGCAGAATTTTAATTACAAACTATTTTTTATTAAATATAAATATGAGTAATATTTTATTATATACCTGTATTATTTTGAGTACTATTATTCATCCACAACAAAAGACTATTACTAATAATATTTAAGTAGATCTCGTATTATTTTATTTAAAAAATACATTACTATAAATATGAGTAATATTTCATTATATATACCTGTATTATTTTGAGTACAATTGTTTATTTATTACTCTTTATATTTTGAGTAGTATTTATTATTAATTATTCTTATTAAATTATTACGTTAAGTATACTTATTGAATAATATGTTTTTAATTATTAAAAAGTATGTAATATCTAAAAATATATAAAATTATTTTATTTATTAAATTATATTTTGATACATGAATTTTTTTACGACTAATAGAAGATATTTAAAAAATGTATTAAAATATTTTGCCAAAAAAAATCAATTTTTTAATAATTTTATTTAACTCATAATCATAATGATTGATCAATATAATTATTTATTTTTTTTATTTATTATCATAAAAATTTAGACTTATTATGATAATAAATGACTAACATACAAATATATATAATAGTCATCTGTCGATTCCTTAGATAGTTAAGTATCGCAATATTAAGCACCAACTTCAGCTTTAGTATAGTATAATATAGATATAGATGTAACTATAATTGAAATGTATTATTTTTAATAACATTAAATAAAGACAAATTAGCCACTACTTTACTTCTTTTAATATCTGCAGTGATAGAAAAATGACAATCTTTTTAAAATGAAGAGAGTATTTTTTTTAGTTTACATTGACATACTAATTTGTAGTAAAATATATAATGTAAAAGGATAATATGACTAATGATTCATTGGCTCATATATTAGCTCATATATTTGTGGAAAGTAAGATTAGAGATAAATATACATCAAGTTGGCTCGGATTTTAAGAATAAAAATGTGATTTATTATTTTTTGTTTGATTTTATTAATTTTTTATTTTAAAAATATTACTTTTTTAACATATTATTATGTTCGAGAAAAAATGGGTTTTTTTTTTATAAATGATATTTATATTTATGTTTAAAGATTATCAACATGTTTTACTTTTTAATTTATTATACTATAAATTATTTCTATAATAAGTCTATTTGACAAAAGATTGAGCTATCAGTTTGACAGAAAAAAAAACTACTCATATTAGACATACTAAATAAAAACTGATTCTTGCCTTGGAAATAAGAATGCATGAATGCTTAAGTTGGAAGTCGATCAAATGGACAAAGTTAGAATAGATGCATTAAAAGCCACAAAAATAAGGTCAAGGCTAAATTTGTAATTTCAATATTTCTGGCTAAATTATGGCTGGCCAAAGACATTTATCCTTTCAATCTATTAATTAACTCAACAAAAACATTATTTAAATCATATTTCAACACTAAAGTTGGACATACAAATTCATTCCCAAATAAAAGTCAAAATGCATTTGGTCGTGGATGTTCTTACTTTGAGTTAGGATGTCCACTCATCAAAAGAATTTTAGATGGTAGTGTTGAATGATTATGAGTGGGGTTGAGGGTGTAGGTCATAGGATTCTGTTATGTGGTAATTTTGGGAAGTGTAGGGTGGGTTTTGTGTTGTATCTTTGTTCAGGCCAAAATAATTTTGATTTGTGAATCGAGTTAATTGGATCAATCCAATTATCGGCACAAAATTTTGGATTTATAAGAGCAAGTGTGACAGAAAAATATTACAAAATCAAAACACTAAGAAGGGAAATAAATCAAATATGAAAGAATATTTAATTTGTCATATAAGGAAATAAATATCAATCAAGAGAATATTTGATTTATTGGGAAGTATAAAAGTGCCTACAAATACAGGAATAATCAAGCATAGAAGAGGAACTCTCAAACAGCAAAACAACTCTATTTTTCACGTTAGTCTCCTTACTTTTAGCTCCATTTCCGTGTACTTTTAGCTTTATGTTAGCTTTCATTTCGGTTCTTGTTTAATTGTTGTTATTTGATTATTTGTTACTATTGAGTCAAAGACCATTGGAAAAATTCTTCATAATTTTCCATCTACAATTGTTTGATTTTGAATTCAATTAATCGTGCGTACTTTAATTTTAGTTTAGAATAACTTAAAAATTCTGGCACTCTCTCGCTCTTCTTTAATTTTTGTTTTCGTAAGTTACAGAATTAAAGGGACTACGTTTATCGCTTTCCACAAAAGAGGGTGAACAGTTCTCTTTCCCCTTATTGTTTATACCTCATTTTTTTGACATACAACATGGGCAAATGAAATGGTGTGTCGTGGTTAGTGTTACTCTTCGTTATACAACACAGTTTGTATCATGGCCGCATCATGGCCCATGCCCCTTGTTTACTACCTTATGACCGGCCAAAGGACACATATACCATCATAAACTGTTCCATACTAGCCACAATACAACCTAAGCAAACATATCCCACAAATGCCATCCATTTCAATTTTATTTACTCGTATGCTATCATATATATACAAACTAAATGCACAGATTTCACTCCAAATGCACGATTTGCACAGATATAAACAACAGATGAAATCAAATTGGGAAATTGAAATCCAAATCTACACCATTGAAGACCAAGTTGACGGTGGAGATTGAAAAGAGATAGAAATCCAAATCGAAACCACTAAGACCAAGTCGACGGTGGAGATGAAAAGGGAAGACAGGAGTGTTTGACGGCGACTTGACGGAAATGGCGAAGAACCGGCAGCGTAAAGTAGATTCAGGCCGTCGGACTGTCGGCGCTGTGAATGGTTTTTTGAGGTGAGTCATCTTTCGGCGGTATTAATGTTCCGGTGTGGCGGAGATGGTTCCAACACAACCGCTATAGTGACATTGATAACGTCGGACCACCAGATTTATGTTGGGTTTTGTTTGGCGAGTAGAGAGGCGGCTGGAAACGACGCCGGAAAGTTCGCTGATGGTGGTGCCGCTACAGTGCCACCGCCACAGTGGGGCAGCCACCATTTGTTTGTAGGAGATAGGGTTTTAAATATAGATGGTAATTTTGAGAAAAGTTTGCAAAAATTGTTAAAATAGGAAGGACTTTTTTAAGGATTAGAAAATAGGAAAAAAGCCTTTTTAAGGTGCCCCATGTCCATTGTTCCATATGACCAATGTGGCGGGTCATGTGACTTATAGTGCAACAACACGATTGCTCACAAGGTCTGTGTGGAATGCCGTGTGAACTCTCCGTCATACGATCTCTTGACATGGTAGTGTCTCAGACCATCACCTCCCTGTGTTCATATTCTCTAAAATTCTTTACTAAGCCACTTATTGTTTTATTTTCTCTCGTTTCCAAATTATTAAACTAACAATTTATAATATAATTTTGTGGTCATTACATGAGCCACTTTTAGGATCTTTTACTCAAGAATACAAAGCCTTCAATTAATGAGAACCAAGGCTCCGATACCAAATGTAGAATTTAAATAACCTCTAGAGAGACGCGTTTGAATAAAGCTTATGTAAATGACTTAATTTTGACGGATTTTAAATGATAAGAATTGAAGATACAATTCGTAGTGGTTAGGTCATCAACGTCTACATCCACTACCTATGGTCTCATTTAAGATTTTGGCTAACTCTTCTATTTTTACTTTTCAAGTTAAGTGGAAACTTTTACAATAACTTGAATTTTGGCTTAATCAACCTTGTAATTCAATTTTATTTATGGCTCAAATCCTACCAATCAATTTGCTATTACAAGCTAGAAGCACAGACTCATAATTTCTACAATACTTGAAAAGCAAGAAAACAAGCTAGAATGTAGGAAAGTTTGTAAAGATACCCATTACAAAGTTTAGATGCTTATTTTGTCTGATTCTCTTTCTTTAATTGTATAAGCCTTATATAGACTCTCTTGAGAATATCTTGTTGGGTATTGATGTGGACTACTTTTGGTGTCTTTTAGAAGTCAACTTTTATCCTTGCACATTCGTTAGCCAAGTAACAAAAATGTTACTTGAATAGTTTTTCAACTTTAGTCGACTAACTTTAGTACTCAATGAGTAACTGAGATTTCAGTAGAATTTGGGTATTTATAAGCATGCCCTTTTGTCGGGTAACATCCTTGAATGTCGGCTAACTTGTCCTTTATAAGAATGTTAGTTGAGTAAAAAATATATTGGTTAACTAACCTGCTTGTGAGTTTTCAAATTCAAATAGGATAAAAGTAATTTTTGACCTTATATGTCACTCTATTGAGTTTCTGACCCGTTTGTGTGGCGTGCTTCTATTTTACTATAGTAATTTCAAATATTTGAATAAACTACCTTGTGGTCCCCTAATTATCTATTGGACTTTTTCTTTGAGTTGCCTGTAATAAGCTAGTCGAGTAAATATAGATTACTCAACTAACAAACCTATTTTTCTGTTTAAATTGGCTAAATAAGGATTAGTTAAGTAGACAATTGGTCAATTTTATTTTTCTCACAAATTTTCTTTAAGTTCAACTTTGCATAAGTTTTATAATCTGAAATCAATCTTTATCAAGTTCATGAATTTTCACATTATCAAAACTTAAGTAGAATTTCAATTATTGACCACTGTTGGTCCAATAATAGGCAACTACATGGTTCAATCAATTATGACATGACCATGTAATCGCTGGAACCTTAAGAAACATTACATGGTTGGTTATACTATTTACCTAAATAGAGTAACTATTCGTGTTCACTTTTAAAACCAACCTGAATGGCTATACGACCTAGATTAACCATCTCTTAAACCATGTAACTCTAAATTATGTACAAGCACACATTTTTTACTAAGTTTCACAACATACATTAATTCCTTACTTGGCTTGTCAAATCTCAAACCTAGAAACCTTGAAACTAAAAATTAGCATTCATTTTATAAACATGCATATCATTAGAGCATATTTGATCATAGATTGACTAAATTATTTAATGAATGAAAGATAAATATAAATAAGTTAAATACAAATATTATAATAATTTAATTAATAGAGAAATAATTAGAGTGAAAAGAGCCAAATAAACCATAAAATTGACTGAAAAACTCAATAAGCATACTTGGAACCTTAAAATTAACCTGCATATCATTAACATGCATATAATTAGAGAACAAAAAATTATATATATTTATTTATTAGAGAGAGAATAAAAAATATAAGAGACAAGTGATTAGAATAATTAGAGTGAAAGAGCAAGGACTTGATGCAAATTAAGTAAAAGATTTACAATCTTAAGGAAAAGGACAAAAAATTCTTTATAAAAATCCACTCTTATCTGATTCTTTCTCATTTCTAAAACCTAAACACATGCAAACGTTGAAACAACTTTAGAAATTTCTTCTTAAACATATTAGCAACCTTTCAAAAGAATCTTAGGAGTTTTGGTGATAAAATCATTCATTTTTTATATTTGAAACCCAAGATTATGAACAAAGGTAAGAAAGAGACACAAAGAACAATAAAAAGATGATAGGTCATCAATCAGGTGAGTATACTATTTGAATTTAAATTCAAAGTTTTATACTTATGTTTTCTTTAAATTTTCATTATATGTGATACAGATTAAATTATTTATATGCCTTTAGAAATGAATAATGTTTAGATGACTGTTAGATAATGAGATGACTAATTTGGTGTGTAAGGGTTGTACCATTGCCTGGATGACCATGATAGTCAAAGTGTTTATATGATGATAAGATGTTTATATGTGATATTGAGTGTGCTTTTTTTTATAGATGATCAGAGTAAATATTGTGCATATGTGCTTATATAATTAGAGCATAAATGTGTTTATATAATTAAAGATTATAATGATAAAAGAATTTAAATGATTAAATAAAAGAGGAATACAATATGAATTGATATTGTATGCATACAATAATAAGAGTAACAGAGGACATATGACTACTTTCCATGGATCTAGAGTTAAGAGATCTTTGGATCCTATAGATTATCAGATATAAAAAATCATAGAAATGACCTACAGGTCTAGAGAATGACATTCGAGTCTAGAGAACGACTTACGAGCCTAAAGGAAGACCTATGTGTCAAGAGTATAAAAAGAAAGTCCCGGGCAAGATTCAAGCAAGGATAGTTACTATTAGAAAATGAATAAAAGAGCATTATATGATATATGCACATGTGAGATGTTTTATGTTGAAGCATGTTAAAAGTGATGTGACTATTATACCAATCATTAGAGTAATTAATAGATTAATCATACTAAATGTATTATGATAGAGGATATTTCAAAGATTTGTTGGTGAATATATATGTGCAGAAGAAAGCTCCTGACTTATAAAATATTTCAAAAACATAACATCTCTCTCTCTCTCTTTCTCTCTCTCTCTCTCTCTCTCACACACACACACATATATATATATATATATATATATATATATAATATCTGTATCAATATGCACCTTAACTTGTGCTATCAGCCAAAATCAGGAAACAACACAACCTATGCTAACAACAATCATATCTATAAACAAACCAAAAATCTATCCAAATACTAATAATCAATAACGTACAATAACGTACAATTCAAATAAACAATTTATTTTCATATTTTGGTATTAAATATCTTAGAACATATAAATATAATCTCAAATTCATTCATTTCAGGTTTACTGTGATCGTAACGATCGTACTCGTAAAATTTATCATTTTTCAACATACAACGTGTAACAATTAATGTTTTGTCTCAATATAAACTTCCTCTATAGTAATGCACTTCCTCTATAATAATATGCTTCCTCTACTGTCTGATCAATTATATAATCACCAAACAACATCATCACCCACCAATCATATCAACACCAATCAAATCGCAACAATAACAGTATTTCGTATATTGATATCATGCAACATACAATAATGTGAATAATCGCTCAAATATCGTAAATGCACCTGTTTCCAATTCCATTTATATTTCATTTACCTGCACAAATCATTTCGTATAAGCGCTTGCCTGTTGCTTTTGATTTCAATTTTATCATTCAATCACAATCATATATAATATCAACCAAGCATTTACAATCACATATTTAAATTGCATATTAAATCGTATTTAAAAGTGAGTTAGAAAACTCACTGGCTAGCTGAAATACTCAGAGTGGTACCAGCTCAGACCCTGTCCTACTAACCTAGTCTGTCGTCCTATATAATCATATACAAAATTCTTTATAAAACTTAATATAAACAACATATTAATATGCATGCTCCTATTTCAATTCTATCAATTTCTATTTTTTTGTCAATCATCAACAATTTTTAATTCTAAACTAAATTCAAGATAAAATTCTATATAACTTCATAAATTATTACCGTTAACTCCAGAGATTTCCTATACCGTCTATGCCAATCGATACCATGCTTGATCCTACGGTCAATTACGTATTCCTAGCTTAATTTCTAGCTTAAATCTTCACAAAATCTCTCTTCCTCTCTCTTAAAACTCTCTGTTCTCTCTCTCTCGCTCTCAGCTCTCTTTTTTTCCTTATTTAATTCCTCTTATTCTTCCTCTTATAATTCTTAACTTAACACCTCATGCTTCAAGTTCTAAATCTCCCTGAAATTGCGCCAAATTTCTCCACTACACGTGGTCATTATCGATTACACACCCTTGCCACTACAACGCATTTTTTTGCTACCACTTGTAGTAGACTATGTGTGGTCTTGGCTACCACATATAGTCCGACGCGTATAGTCTTCTACCCCATATACTTTGTGTTTTTCTGCAAAAATGCCCCTTTTTATGTATACTTACTATCAATTATCTATCAACTCATAATTAACATGACATTTTCTTTAATTTATCTAATCTATTATTAATTATATTAATCATTTTAATAATTATAGAGTTTTAGGATGAGAATGTTATATAGCCCCCACTTTCCTTGGCATCTAAGTTTGAACTTTTTGTTTCTGCTTTATTCTTTTGAAAACAACAAGAAGTATCAATGAACCTGCAGTATCACAAAAATTGTAAAGCTTCCAACTTTAAAACATTTCATAAAATCTCCACTTATTTTGTTGGAAATCTTATTATTCAAGAATGTTTTATGCCAAAGATGTGACTTTACTTCCAAAATTTTTTCTTTGGCCAAACGTTTCCTTTGCTCTCTTCTCTTTATAGTTGTATGATTTTTTTGGTCGTAACCTCTGACCATTTTTTTAACACTCTCAGACTAGGAGGTTTGATGAACTTAGATCGAACCATAGTTTCAACAACCATTTTTAAGGCTTTAAGAGTTTGAGTTTTATCATGTAGTGAAACATTTTTCCTTACCCAAACACTCTCTCTTCTATGCTTTGGTTGTCATATCATTCCTTCCACAAACTTCATTTTATTTTTATTATGTGGTCAGCTTCTTGGCCCTTGGGGAGCTTACCCAAACCACATTGTGTGACTTATTTTTTCATGGCTAAAATCTGACGGGAGCTTATCTTCCATGCCCTCTAAGATCGTGTCATCACCATGATTTTTGGGCCCTTTAGACCCTCTTCTTTCTAACAAAACGACTCAAATGGAGCCTGTTTTTTAATTTCTTCAATATTCTATTGAGTGACTTGCCCCTACATTCTTTGGACATGGATTCATCATCTTCTGCCAGTGGGGACCCATCAATTTCTTTAGTTTTATCCTCCACCATTGAAATAATTATGACTAGAGGAATCTGCGCATTGATTTCTAGCCTTTTAGAGGCTTGGACTTCCCTTCCCTTCTCAAAATTGAATTGGTCGAGTCTGTCCATAAATTTCTTCATGTTTTGCATTTCTTGCATCATCTTCTACATTGGCCCGAGCATTTCTGGCGTTATTTCCATATTGGTCAATGCATCTAGTGTCCCACCAAGTGTGCCAAATTATTTATTACTTTTTAATTTATAGGAAAAATTGAACGCCCCATAAAAATTGATGTTTTGAGTGCGCGAGCGTGCCATAAAATTATAGTGTTTCCAAACTAAAAAATGAAGCACAGTTGTTAGAAATTAATATTGCATGCATAATTCTGACTTCATATTCAAACGTTTGTAGCAAAATAACAAAGGGGTGCGACTTTATCATTTCAAAGGTCCTTGACTCAATGATAACAAAGCAAATAGCCAATAACAATATTAAGAAATACAAAATAAATTGCAGTAGAATTAAAGTAAAATTTCTTTGAATGATAATAAAAAAAATAAAGTAGAAAAAATTTGGGCACTAGAAAAAAAACAAGAAATTAAAAAGGAATCCAAAAAAAAATAAAATGGAAATTGGGGCAAGAGGCCGAATGTTTTTCCCATGTTAGAATTACAAAAAATGTAGATTGAAGTCTGAAAATATAAACTGCAAATTGAGAGCTGAAATGGATGTTGGGACAGTGGAAAATAGGGTTAATGAGCTAAGACTGACCAGGGACTGAAGATATTTTTCAGGGTATAGTGGCTGGAAATGTAGATCGGAGGCTGGAAATGTAAACTGTGAAGTGGGAGTTGTTGGGACAGTGGAAAATAGGGTTAATGAGCAAGAGGAAGAAGGTATTTTAGCTGAAGATAAAATCAAGATTTCTAAAGGAAAAAAAAGATTTTTTACATATTGTTTTGTTGAGTGATTTGTTCTCAGTTTTGTTTTTGTTGGATTGTGTATGTTCTTCTTAGCTTTCTCTCCATACACTTTTATAACTTTGTCCAAGTAAGGTAAATATAAATTTTGTTGGCTTTCATTTCTAATCTCCTTTTAATTGATTTCAATTGATTACAATCAATTGATTGATTTCAATCACAATCTTTGGATTTACTTTCCATCTTGATAGCCAAATATGCTTGATTTGTTTTGGTGATCAATCTTTTTATTTTCTACTTAATTTTCTTGGCCAAATCCATTGTGTATCTATGCTATATTTATTACTTTGTCCCTGGCTTCTAAAATTCCGTTCCTTGAAAAAAATTTAGCGTAAACATTTTATTTTCATTTTGAAGGTTTTTCATCTGTTATATTTTTATTTTAACTTGAGGCTTTGTTCTTGATAGTATTCTCGACAATGATTATTTTTCATTTGTGTCCAATTTTTTTGGAAGAGAAGGGCTAGAGAGCAAAAAGTCTTTTAAGTTTAGATGAGCCAATGTATAAAATTATATCTATTGGAATTAAAACTGACATTTTAATAGTAGTTTGTCAAAATTGCTACTAGGGAAAAATTAAATTAAGATTAGCAACCATTCTACTTATGATGCAAGCTAATGCAATTGAGCTAAGTGAAATTCTTATGTTTTATGATTACTACATATGGGCAATGTAAAATGAGGATGTGAAATATATGTCATGGTAGTGTAGGCGAGTGTTGACTTTCTAGTTGTTATTTCTTCTATTTTTGGAGTATGGATATAATATTTTTGTAACTATTAATATCTCAATGTCAAGTGAGAAAGTGAAATATATGTCTCCATCTAGTCTTGTACAACTGCCTTTTGGTTTCAAGCATTCATGTGACATCACATGTATCTCCAAATGTCATTGTCCAGTTTCACTGGGTGCATCCACTATAAAATTGTGAGATTTGGAGAGAATTTAGAGAGATTAAGAGAGGATTTCATTCAATATATCAAAAGGAAGAATGAGAGAGTGTTTATACAAATAAAAATGGACCAAAAAATAAATATACAATAGTTAAGGGACTTAAACTTAAATATACAATAATACTAACATCCCCCCGCAAACTCACGATGCTACAGCTATAAGCATTGAGAGTTTGTCAGATAAAAAAAGAAAACGCGAACTAGGATGAGCCTTCGTGAACATATCGGCAATTTGCAGAGACGAAGGAACAAAAGGTAAGGTGATGGTGCCAATATTAAGATGATGACGAGTGACATGACAATCAATCTCAATATGCTTGGTTCGCTCATGAAAAA
>CANYCX015046622.1:0-10717 GCA_948193385.1 Breynia disticha f. nivosa | reverse complement strand
TTTTTAGTTGATTAATCATTAATGTCTTAGTAATTGGATTAGCTTAATTTTTTAGTAATAGACTTGTCCTGTATAAATTAATTATTGGTATTATTATCATGTTAATTTAACTGTATAATGATTGTGAATTATTTTGTCTAGGTTTAGTTTAATTTTATATAGTTGGATGGTTACTTACTTAATTAATTGGATTAGTTTGTTTAATTTTATAAATTATTTGTGTTTGATTTTGTGTAGAAAATATTTCGATATTTCTAAAAAACAAAAAAGTGGGGTAAATTTATTAGGTGTTTCAAGTTCGACTTCTCTAAGTTTAATTTTTCATGAGAATTTGACTCATATATTTTGTGGATGTATCGATTTTTTAGCGTATGTTTGCCCCCCCTTAATTTTTTTTTCTGGTTCCGTCACTGGGTTAGGTTATGGAAAAAAGAGCCAGTGTATTGATATGACGTCCACAAACAATATTAAAATTTAAAATAGAAGAAATTAAGTCTAAAAATTGAATAAAATATATGAATAAATATATTACTGATGTAATTATATATGGACACTTTAACCGATTCGAATAAGAAATATAATTCTGAAAAAAAAAACAGAAAGAAACATACTTGAATTATAAAAGTTAGTATTTAGTGCTCTAACCGGATTATCCAACATCCAACGCACTATATGAATATGTGAAATAAATACACACAGGGTTAATTTATTAGAAATAAATATACAAGAATTCAACTAAAAGTTTAACAAAACTTAATGACTAAACACATTATTTTAAAATAAAGCAAGGAATGGATACAATAGAATTGATGGTTGATATGTTTGAGGGAGTTCAATGGTAGATACATGCCGGAGATATATCCATATGCAAAAGAAAAAATTTCTTTCTTTAAAATAAGTTAATATGACAGTAGCACAGCGTGAAGTAAAAATCATAAAATTGTCCCACTATGCCTCAACCATTATATCTACAAAAAATGAAAAATGTAGAAAGTTTGAGAATGAATTAAATATCAAGATTTAAAAACAGATAAAAAGATAAGATTCGAGATGTTATGCTGACTTAAGAGATCCAACTATGAAAGCTAAAAGTCTCTTAAAAGAAGACAATGGCAAGGAGGGGAAGTAGAGAAATAGGTACATTTGGAAGAGTCGAGCAAACCTTAAAAGAGAACAGAATATCGTCCAACCTATATTAGATAGAGAGGATATAGAGGACCCAAACCTTAAGCATCCCAACCTCAGATGTTTTATGATAGAGGATAAGGAGCGGATCTAGAAGAACAGGGCAGAGTAAATAATATCTTTTGTTCATGTTGTCATAGAAGGCGTATGAAAGAATGTTGAATGCTGGTAGGTTGCTGTTGTTGTGGTCAATAGGGAAATTTCTTTAGGAATTGTCCATTTAAATTTAACAAAATGAGAACAAAAGGATATGTAGCTGAACCTTAGCCAACAACACAGAGTGTAAGACTAGTGACTCTAGTAACTCTAGTAACTAGTGTTAATAAAGGCAGGGGTAGAGGTGTAGTATCAAATTTAGTATCTGGTAGAGGGAGAGGAACTCTATGAACCTAACCATAAGGATAGGCTCATTTATTTTGTATGCCCAGGTAAGAAACTTTAAATACTTTTGAAGTTATAACTGATGAGATGCCGCTATTTAATATTATTATACATACACTAGTAGACCCAACTTCTATGTAACGCTGTGAAAAATGATAGAATTAATCTATATGAAAAATAGAGTAAAACAAAATTAAATCGGAATGAAAATTGGAAAAGTGTTGAAAACAGCAGATAACCACTGGCTGGAGTACGACCGTGTCAGTGAGCGTGCTCATCATTTCTGAAAAAATTTCAGAACGATCTCATGCACGATCAAACTAAAACTAGTGCCAGAAAAGCATGACACGTCTTGAGCACGACCAGTGCTACAGGCCATGTCGGTTGGACATTTTTTACACAGAATACCCACTAAGCACTGTTTTATTCTATCAACAGAGCAAAAATAGAGAGAAGCACGAGAGAAGATGTAACCCTAGAAAACTTTTGAAGGGTGTGGTAGAGCAAGGAAGAACTAATTCTTTGCCAAAATTTGGAGTTAATCATATTAAGGTAAGTTGTGAGCTTGTTTTTGAATGAATATATATAAGTTAGAGGTTGCTGAATGTTGGAAAGAAAGTGAGGATTTAAGGTTTAGAGGATGTAATTGATGTTTATATAGATGAAAAAAAGTTAATGACAGCCTTGGTTGGTATTTTACGTATAGGAGTAGCTTTAGGAGCTTTGGATCGGAGTTGAACCCGAGGTCGACTTCGTGAATTTATCGAGGTAAGTGTTGTTTACACTTACCATTGTAGGTCTTTCATCTGTATGGTTAATCATACTTGAGATTGATGCAAATAAGTTAAGATGGTAGCTAAAATGTGTCTTAAATGAACTTGGGTGTTCTTGATTGATACATGCTTTGATGGGCTTTATATGGGATTTTATGTGTATGCTCATACATGAGAATGATTTGAATGAATAAGCATATGCTTATTGATATGTTTATTGATGTGTTATGTTTTTTATGAGTTATGAAAGATATGGAAAACATGTGAATTACTTTGATAATGAGCATATGATGCCATTTGAGAATGATGCATGAGTATGCATTTGATTTGAGATATGTTGACCATTAATGAATGCATTTGATTCATTCATGCATTGCATTAACATCGTATGTGACACGTGGCCATGATTGATTCTGAGAGACATCTCGATGCCAGTCTGGCACCGATGATATTCCTAGCGAGAGCTCGATGCTAAACTGGATCGATGCTGACCTGGGATTAAGAGAAAAATGAAAAGAAAAGAAAAGAAAAAGAAAGAGCAAAAAAAAAGAAATACCCTGGGGCATATTGTATGTGATTACATTGGCATCGCATTAGCATTTTCATAATGAATTCATATGATATTGGAAGTTGAGTTTGATGAAATGTTTATTTCTGAAGTGGTGATGTTGTTGTTGATACATAAATGTGTGCAGTTATGATATATGTGCAATGGTTTGACCATATGAGCAATTATGTGTGGTATGGCTTGTTTGCAAACATGTTTTGTTTAGGATGTGCTATTATGGAATGGTAAATGCTATGTTTCTACTATAGATTTGGTATACAGAATAATATACTTATGTATTAACAGATAAGAAACCTGTTTGTTGCCTTTGTGTTTGAGAATCAGTTGTGAAATGTGCAAAATCAAGAGTCAGAACAACCCCCGTGTTGACTAGCATGATATCATGCTGAGATCAATTTTTGGCACCACGACCCCTGTGTTTAACATAGAACGATTGTGCCTCATGGAAACATACTGCACAGTGAATTAAACAACAACTAAGAACATATTTGAATTAGGAATTAAATAGGGATGTTTACCCTATCACATACATACTTAAATCATAATAATAAATGATTACTTATACACTAACTACTTTGGCAAGTGTGTAAAAGCACTTACTGAGTATGAAAGTACTCACGTGTTTGTGTAAATTGAATGTTGTGCAGATCGTAGATAGCTGCCAGACTCAGAGACTTTCGATGGACTTTGAGCATAGCGATACGAGATTACGATGTCTTAGCTCCGAGATTTTTGTGACTTTGGATTGGTGTTTTGTACATATTCTACATGCATTTTGGATTTGTTTGTCAAATCTTGTTATAGCTTCCGCATAACTCTATTTTAATTGTAAATTGGGCTGAGTTTTTTTTATAAGTAAATGCATGTATATTTTTATCATTTTCTTTTGTATGGTTTTGATGATAATATCATTTTATAAGTACAAATTATGCGAAAATAAAGGTTTACGAAAATAGTTCTTACATTCCACTCATTTATTCATAACATCTAGAGTGACAAAAGCCTTAACCATAAAACCTAAATCATTAACCATAAGTCTGAGCTTCCATGCTCCTTTAGGTAAAATAATGTCGGTACATACGGTATATAAAGATTGTGTAATGAAGATACAAAAGATCGAGTTTCTAGAAGATCTAATCTTGATGGAACTAAATGAATTTGATGTGATATTAGGAATGGACTGACTAGCCAAACACAACGAAAAGTGTGATTGTTTTGTGAAAGAAGTGATAGTTGAACTAGAAGTGCAAAGCAGAGTAGTGTCATGTGGAGAAAGGAAGTTAGTGCCTAATTGTCTTATATCAACTATGAAAGCATTCAAAATGATCAGAAGTAGATGCGAAGCTTATCTAGAACATGTAGCTCATAAGATTGATATGTGAAGATATAAAAAGGATACCAATAGTGAAAGAACATACAGATGTGTTTCCAAAAGATATATCAAGGTTACTGCAACTCCCAAAATTTAATTTTTAATTATTTCCAATTAACAAAAACCTATATTTTTTTTTGCATTTTTAAAATTAATTGTCAAAGAATAATATCACCCTAGCAGGTGATTGTTATAATAATAAAAGTAACATTCAATAAAAATGCAAAAGCTCAATACTCGATGAAATGAATACATGAAATTTATAAAATAAAATGCATCAATTAAAAATGATTTTACAAAATCCTGTAAGTTTACAAATAAGGTTCTCATTATGCACCCCTGACCTCATGCGTGAAAATCCTCTCAATTTGCTTACATATGACATTTACGAAGAAAAAAAATAGAGTATTAAAACTTCGTGAGTACATACTCCCACACCACTATCCAAACCATATAGCCTATTACAATCATTCATTCATGCACACACAATTTTGATCAATTTTTTTACCTTCCTTACTAAGAATTTCAGAAGTGATTATTATCATCCTAATTCTCTACTAATCTTCTTCATTTTAAAATTCCATTAAAATTTAATTTTGATCCATCATACATTATTTCACACATGCCCATCAAGTTTCAGACTCAAACTATCTCAAAAACACGTGTTTTGAGGTGTTCATGGTTTGGTGCACGGTCTGATTATTCTGTGCACCAGACTATGCACAAAACTTAGCACTAGAAAAGAGCAAAATGGTTTGGTACATGATTTATGCAAACCACACCATACCAGTTGCTTGTCTCAATTTCTATTATGGGCAGAATGGTGCAAATAGTTTGGTGCACAATTTGTACATCCCGTGCAACAACCCATTTTCATTCCAATTCCAACACTGGATGTCTAGTTTCATCCAGAAGTTTTGCACGGGCTAGTAAATGGTATGGCTAACCCATTTTGCAACCCTTACACACCTAGTTCTCACTGCAAAACACCAAATCTCAATCTAACAACCCTCAATCAAATAACTCATATCCATGTTCATACCTCAATCTCAAACATACATTTCCAATTTCAATCACATACCAATTGAACATAATTTTCAACATCATTTGACAAGTTTCCAAGTCATTCAAACATCGTGTTACCACATCAACAAATCAAAACTCATGTTTACTACATCCTATACCGATTCAATAATTCACACCATTAATCGTACATGCAATTCACACATTCATTTCATATGCACATTGGATTTACATATTCTCAAATCATTCAATACATTATTCACACATATGCAATGAAAACAATGCAACTATCCTCAAGGAATCTAATTCCCGCTCTGACACCGCTAAATGTGATACCCAAAATTTAATTTCTAATTATTTGCAATTAATAAAAAATTGTATAAATTTTTTCCATTTTACAAATTTATTGTCAAATAATAATATCACCATAACAGGTGACTGATACACTAATAAAAATAATATTCAATTAAAATGTGAAAGATTAATACTCGATGAAATGAATGTATGAAGTTTATAAAATAAAATGCATCAATTAAAAATTATTTTACAAAACCCTGCAAGTTTACAAATTATATTCTTAGTGTGCACAATCGACCTAGCGCGTGAAAATACTCTCAATTTCCAAACATAAAATATTCATTAAAATAATAGAGTATTAAAACTCAGTGAGTTCATGCTCCCACACCACTATCCAAACCATATATCCCATCAGAATCGTTCATTCATGCTCCCATAATTTTGTTCAATTTTCCTATCTTCCTTGAAAAGAGTTTTAGAAATGATCATTATCATCCTAAGTCTCTACTAATCTTATTCATGATAAAATTCCGTTAAAATTTTATTTTGATCCTTCATACATTATAACACACATGCATGTCAAGTTTCAAACTCAAATTATCTAAAAAAAATGTGTTTTGAGGTGTGCATTGTTTGGCGCACGATCTGACTATACTGTGCACCAAACCGTGCACAAAATTTTTACCGTTTGCCTAGCTTAATTTCTATTTTGGATAGAATGATGCAAAGGGTTTGGTGTGCAATTTGTGCATCTCTACCAACAGCCCATTTGCATTCCAATTCCAGTAGTACATGTCCAGTTTTATTCAAAAGTGTTGCATATGCTAGCAAACGGTTTGGCTGACCCATTTTGCAACCTGTGCACACCCAGATCTCACTACAGAACACCAAATATCAATCCAACAACACTCATTCAAACAGATCATACCTATTTTCATAACTCAAAACTCAAAAATATGTTTTCAATATCAATCAGACACCAATCACACATGATTTTCAACATCATTTAACAAGTTTCCAAGTCACTCAAACATTCTATTACCACATCAACACATCCAAACTCACATTTACTACATTCCACACCAATTTAATAATTCACATCATTAATCACACATACAATTCAAACATTCATTTCATTTGCACATTGAACATACATGTTCTCAAGTCATTCAATACATTATTCACAAATGTTCCAGTCATTTCAAGTCGTTCCTTTTTATTACATACTGTCCAAGTCATTCATTATTACAAACAAAATCACACTTTACACGCATTCTCATTTTTATATGTAACATCCATATCTTGATAATCTATAATTACTGAAATAAACACATAAATTAAACATAAATCAAATGTATTATGTGTATGAAATATGTTAGAATTTAACATAGATGAAAATATATATGAAAATGAGTTAGAATTTGTATAGGTTAAATTTAGATAGTCAACATGGTGGTCGTGCTTTTGGGAAGATTATGAGCATGACCGTGTTTAGGTATGAGAATGGTCGTGTTGCTAACAAGTTGATCATGGTGGTTGTGCTGAATTACCACTGTGACTATGTGGATTAACATGGGCCATGTTGAAATCAACGCAACTATGTCGACCGACATATTTGTGGAAACTTGGGAAATTACAAGCACAAGGTGGTATTTTGATTCAAATAATAGTTAGAAACAAAGCTGAAATGAGAGAATAGAAAGGAGAATGAGACGAGAGTGAGAGAAAAATTATAGAAACAATAGATTAAAGCAAAAATCAATAATGTAGTTAGAAATTTTATAACCTAGCTTAGAATCAAATTAGGACTACAAAAAACTAAACAAGAACGAAATCAACAACCAATGAGGTAAGTAAATTGAAGATATATGTAGAAATTTTTGCTATTTAAACAAGAATTTAGCTTAGAACTTAATATATTTATAGATTGATGAATTGGGAAGTTGAGATATTTAGCATTTATTCACGCATATAAGTATTCCAGTTATGTTAATTTATATTGGTTAATAGACAAAACTTTATATCAGTATATAGGATGAGTATCTAGATGATCAGAATAAGATCAGAGCCCAAAGAACTCTAAGTACTTCAGTTAAAAGGTGAGAAATATAACTCACTTTTATATACAGTTAAATACAAAATATTGATTTATTATCAATGATATATATAAAGAGAGATATGAATGGATGAAATTATATGATTGAAAACAAGACAAGTACATAGGATACATGAAATATGTGTACATGTATGTGACTGATTATACGGTGATTATGATTGTTATATGTAATTGTATATGATTGTGATTATCGATGGAGATTGTTGATATTGGTGGGGGTCTATTGATTGATCACTTAGAGATGAGTGGATATATGGAGATGAGAAGAAAAGAATAAGGATATGAGAAGAGTAGAATATGAATATAGAGATGTGAGAATAATTGATTACATGATGAAATTCATGATTTATGATATATTGTAAATATGAATGATTTACAATGTGTTAATTTTAAAAGATTACTCACTGAGCTCGCAACTCGTTAAATGTGTGTTTTGGTTTTGGTTTAGATATATAACTAGGATGTATACTTTCGAGTTTACCAGTAGGTAGGTCAGATGCCGCTCCTCAGCACTCTCTCTCTTCACCTAAATATATTTCATTTATAGATATGTATATATGTATATTTTCATGATATGTGTGTTACTTATGATGAGTTTTTATTGACATGTTTAGATAGTGTATCATGTTGCATTATATGTTGATAACCAAGATGTGTTTATGGTTGATCTTGTGTTTTTGTTGTATAGTTGGATTTTTCTTTGGTTGATTTCAGGTTGATTTTGGATTGATCTAAGAAAACAAATTGATGCACATGGGCTATATTAAACAACATGAACACTATGTTGTAGTTGAATAAGAGGTGTGCTAGTATAATACAGGGTCGTATCCATGGGACATATTACACTAACATAGGTCATGTTCTTGGCTGTGTTATAGGTCTTGTTGTATAATAATTTATATTAAAATAATTTATAATTAATATATAATAGTAGATAAACAATATTAAGAGTAGAAATATAATTTTATATGAAAATTTTTTAAATTATACTGTTTTAAAAGTTAATTATAATGTTAATTACATGATTAACATGTTAATTAGTTTAGGGTGTTATATTTTGGTATTAGAGCAGGGATAGGATCTCCAGGTGTACTTGAGTGGGTGATTCATGTCATGCATCATTGTGTATATTGTGTGAATTGTATGCTATATTATTTCTATTTTCATATATAGGACTATGTCTCATCCACGATAGCCATCAGAAAGATGGAGCACCTGACCCTCAAGATATTGTACTGATGTCACATGATCTTTCATATCATCCTCCCTATAATCTAGTTTATCCATAGTACTATAATCTAGCATATCCACCCCCTGTAGTATTATCCTGTTTATAGAGACCCATTAATGAACCTATATCAGATGAGGTCTAAGAACTTCAAAGAATTGAAGAAGTTGGGAGCAGTAGAGTTTACAAGAACTATAGATCTGGCGTTTGTAAAAAAATTGGTTAGAGAGGACCAAAAGAGTATTTAACATGATTTAGGCAAGCTTAGAAGATAGTTTGGATTTTGTAGTGTCATTGTTATATGGAGTTGCCTATAATTGGTGGAAGACAGTTCCATATGCCAGAGAATTCCCTCCAGTACTCACCTAGGATGACTTTTTGAGGGAATTGAGAAGAAACTATTTGCCATAGATGTATACAGATGATAAATAGAAGGCGTTTATTACTCTAAAGTAGGGTAGTATGACTTTAGTGGAATATGAAATGAAGTTTGCACAGTTATCATATTATGATGCTAGTCTTATCCCTACAGAGAAAGACAAATGTAAGAGATTTGAGGATGGACTGAATAAGAACATTCTAAGACAAATTAACAGGATCAAAAGGAGAGATTACGTAGATTTGAGAGATGCTACAGTTAGAGTAGAGGAATTCTTGGAAGAAGATGATGAAGAAAAAGGAGGAAAATAGAAGAATGAGACACATCCCAGGGAGTCTAACAGACTTAGAAAAATAGTTGAGTTTACTCCTACTCTAACAGTATATAGGAGTTACATTGGATCTAGACCATGACCTCCTCCGTCTCAAATATCTCACAGAAAAGGGATTGGAAGTGGATTTGGTATAGGAGGATAGAGTAGTGATGGCTGCCTAACCTAAGTTACCAATAAGTAAGTGTACCTATCAGTGTAGTAATCGGCTTTAAGAGCCCCAAGTGTCGATCCCACAGAGACAGATTACTAGCTACTCACTATTAACTATTATTTAGCCTACCAAATGGTGTGAGAATAATTAAAACTACTAAATTAAGAATTAAACTAACAATTTAAATTAAAAAATTAAAAGGCTGAGAGATTAAAAACAAACACTAAAGGCAATACGTAGATCTTGAATCCCCAAAATTATTTACTATCAATTGGAATTAGATTTATTGTGGTCTTTGTGACTAGATCATGGTGATTCTGAATTATATTAATCCCTCTCTCGAGGTAATTAACGTTCGATATTAACTAACTTAACCTAAAATTTCTTTCTAAATTAAATTAATTAACGTCGTATTAATGTTATGTAAATTACTTTACTAAGTTTGACCTTAATCCAGAGGATTTATGTTAATTTATTTCTAGATTTGCATTTAACTCCTTTTAATTATGAGTGATCTATCGTGTATTCGATCTCTCGATTAGCCCTATATGAATCAATATGCTAATTACATGCGCATGTTCAAATAATCAACAATGGAAAAATAAATTATAATTAAATCTCACTCAACAAACACCTCAAAAATAAAACTAAAAATCCAAAATCTAATTAAACAAATAATGGTTCATCTCAACATAAGTGTCTAAGGAGTTTAATTCATGATTAAAGGAAAAATAACAAAAAAGATAGAAAATAACATGTTAACTACAAAGAAAACCATAATGATTCTACTGTAGATGACTGGTATGCTCCTTAATCTTCTCTACTCTTCGTCCCAAATCGTGTTTTTCACCACTCCTTTAGAAAATTGAAATCCTCTCTCTAAATTGGTAGTGGAATGATGGATGGTGAT